>CM060965.1:63691786-63886786 GCA_030765045.1 Tenodera sinensis | reverse complement strand
AGTGACTCAGGACACAAATTTGTTTTATAGACTTCACAACCATCTCGTAGTTAACACAATCCACCGTCTTTCCTGCTATCACAACTCACAACTGTTGTGCTCATAACCTTGCTCCGAACTTCAGAGTATTACTTCACTTTCTCAGTCTCTTATACATACACTTAATTATGGCGTTACAACCACTGGCGACGACCGACGTATCCTACGGAACGACACACACACGCGCGCAGCACTTTCACACATGCTCACACACAGACTAGATTACCAGATGGCAGGCTGAGAACAGCCCGAGGTGAGTCATTCGTGTACCTGCCCTTTTAGGGCTTAACCACTGTATGGCGGGATTAGGATGTTGTAGGATGGTTGGTGAAGAATGGGGATTGTGGGTTGCTAGGAGGTAGCATAGGTTTATGCTCCTCATCGGGCGATAGTTTCAGCGTGCAACTACCGTTGGGCACTGCTGATGGGTGGTCCAAATATGAATATTTGGCGAAAATGTTTGACTTCCAATCTTCTCTTGGAAGGACTGTAATGAACTCAGCTTGCGCTGTTGATGGGGTAGCTCCTGTGTTACCGGGGGTGCCCGCAAGCCATGCGGGGAACCCGGTGTCGCACAAGCGTGCGTTCTCTAGGGATATAGTCCCCAAGAGACCTAACTAGGGTGCTCCGATGTTGTGGAAACTGGTCGTAAAATTTGGTTGCCCGGCGCCTAATTTCGTCCTCCACGTACGGAAGGGACAAGGCTTCGTGCAGTAGTCTCGTAGGGAATCTGCGGTATACAGAATAGATTATACGAAGACCTCTATTCTGTATACGTTGCAGACGCAGGAGGTGGATGTCTGCAGCCATGCCCCAGATTTCGCAGGCATACAGGAGGATAGGGATAATGAGAGCCCGAAAGAGGCGTAGATTTAAGGAAATTGGCATCCCCGACCGCAGCATGGGGTACAGTGAGACAATTGCCCCGCTGGTCCGCGCTGATAGGTCGTTGATGTGTTCCCGAAAAGTTAGGCCCTTGTCGGGCTTCACTCCCAGGTAGGTAAGGGAATCTACCCACTCTATCCTTCGTCGAAGGTATGTAAATGTGGGGAAGTTGGCGGGAAAGCGGCGTTTGGTGAAAAGTATGGCGCGGCTTTTCTCCGGGTTGATGGACAATCGCCAACGCCTACACCACTGTTGGATGAGGCGGAGGTGTCGCTGTATGGGGAGAAAGGTTCTGCGAGGGTGTTTATTTGTACAGTATAGCAGCACGTCGTCAGCATACTGGGCCATGTTAACGTGCTGCTCGGATGGAATGTCGGCCACATATACGCTAAATAGCGTAGGGGACAACACAGAACCTTCAGGGACTCCGCCTCTGATTGGCCTTCGTGTAGATTTGGTACCCGCAACTGCGACCACAAAGGATCTATGTTTTAGGAATGAGTGTAGCAGGTGTATTAGGCGTGTGGGTAGCTCCAGTTGGATAAGTTTCCGGAGGAGACCGGCATGCCAGGTCGTAGAGAAGGCCTTCTCAACATTTAGAGAGACCGCGGCGGTATAGGCTTTGTCCTGGAAACCCAGGGCAGCAGCCTCCACCACACGCAGCAACTGCTGAGATGTTGAGTGGCCAGGCCGGAACCCAAACTGATGGGGAGGGATGTCTTGAATGTCCCCCATGATGGGAGACAAGCGGACTAGAATAAGCCTCTTAAGAACTTTCGAGAGTACAGACAGGAGACTTATGGAACGGTAGTGGGCAGGATGAACCGGGTCTTTCCCTGGCTTCAATATGCAGATCACCTGGGCCTCTTTCCACTCGCGCGGAAAGTGACTAAGGGCGAGGCACATATTGAAGACCATAGTGAGAAAGAGCACGGCCTTGAAAGGAAGGTGGCGGAGCATGGCAGGGGTTAACCCGTCAGGCCCCGCAGCCTTTTTGCGGTCGAGGCACCGGAGTACGCCCTGGAGCTCACTTGGCTTGATGATGGGAAGCCGATCCGCCTCCTTATGAGGACGTCGAAGGTATCCACAGACCCCTCTTATGTCCTTTTATACTGGTGATAACGTCACACGACCTTTCGCGTGGCTAATGAAAAAGATAGGCTGCGGCGCAAACTGCAGTGATATAATTCTCCTAGTCTGATCATAGCCCAATGAAGTAAAACCACAATTGCCTAATACACCCATGTTGTAAACAAACAAAAAATTGCTTTGAATTCACACAAATGGTACCTTTTATCATGAGGTATACAATGTTAGCCACGTATCTACTATTACCGCGTAACTTCGATTCCCGCCGCAGCTTGTCTTTTCCGCTAGCCACAACCTTACGAGAAACTTTCTGCACACACGCACCGCCATAACTCAGCTAGAAGCCTCGCGAATGTTCTCGATTCCTTTTTTCTGCCGCCTCATTGTTTACGGTCACGTACACACGTAGTCGCGCGAGGCAGCCCGTCCTTTAACTTCTCTACCAGCTCGCCGTCGCGGTATGTGTTGTGAAATAGCTTGGGTGTGAAGGCATGCGTAGGAGCTGAAGTCGCATTAGTAAACAAAACATCTGTTCAGCTCTTCTCTGTTGTCAGACTGTGCAGATAATGTATTCAATAATTATATCCTTCACCTTTCACGATAGATGAGTTTGCTATTGGACTGTCTATTCGTCATTTTTTAAACCACCAGTGAGTGAAATCTATATCTTCAACACTCTGTATATGGGAATTATTATTTATTATGTATTATCTATTATTAATACTATTATTGGTGGGGGGTGGGATGTCACCATAAATCAACATAAAACCCATAGGAATTCAAGAGCATATCAATCATACTTCGAACAATTCCTGAATGGATATTAAACAAACGAAAATGAACTGTATTAGTCGAAAATAAAAGCACTTGCAGATTTTTGTAAGTATTCTTCCCAACGTGTAAATTACAACTGCTTATATTACTGCATGGACTGTATCCAATATTGTCATAAGATGCTCCCTTTGTATGGAACCTTGCACACGATTATTTACTTTGCGTACCAGCATGTGATTCAACAGTAATCGTTTGTAAACACAGTTTTGTCTGTTTGTTTCCAGCTTCCGATTTAAACTAGGATCCCGACCTCAAATTTAGGACGCCCTGCAATCACGAGCTCCCCGTTACATGTACACAAATTACCTAATCTCATTTTTGGGAGAATTTGCAGTTTAATTGAAAATCAATGTAAATAGGATTTCGCAAATAAATAGCGGTCTGCTGCGCAAGCCGAAACCAAAGAATACCTATACAAGCACACGCTGATACGGAAGCTAGTGTTAGCAAAAATACCACTGTTACTTCTAAAAATCTCATGTGTTGTACTCACATGACTTTCTCTACTCTTGAACTAACCATTCTTACAAACTCTTATTCCTGCATCTTCTTCGTGTTAGTCGAGATAAACATGTGCAAAAATTACCTTATTGCTGATTTTCTTGTGTAAGTGCAAGGAGAATGTGGGAACACAGTAGCCTTTGAGCGATAGTCAGATCTTTTAAAGCTTTAAAATTTCGTTCTCATTGGATGGCCAGGAGAAAAGTTTAATTATTGTAAAACTCACACAAATAACAAAGAATACCTGTCAAATAATTCACTTCCCTAAAAAATGCATTACACATAATTGCGTGCTTTAACGACATCTACATTTTTGTATAGTAAGATTTGGTCTCTTATGATTTGCCAGTTATGCAAAAGTCATTCAAGAGTAAACAGGACTACATAAGTATAACCAGAAAATTTAAAATATACATTTCAGTTGCCATAAAAGTAAATGAATCCTTAAGACGATTCTCGACGCACATTGTGTGTGTGTGTGTTTGTGTGTGTGTTTGTGGGTGTGTGTGTGTGTGTGTGTGTGTGAGAGAGAGAGAGAGAGAGAGAGCAGAAAATAAAAAGATCACATGAATAACAAACGTCACTTTTATATCCAACATACTTTAACGAATCAATAAGGTTAGTACGACATTCCTCCATCACAAGCCACACTTTTTACCTAAAATTGTTCGTTATTTTTTACTTCCAAGCCTGTAAAATTTCTATTAAATAATGCGTAGTTTGAGATGAAATGAAAAGAAAGCCTATTCTTTGCAAATAGCCTCTCCAGCCCTCTCCTTTTTATTTCATTTTTTAAGCATAAACCGTTTTCAAAACATTCCACAAACGTCACATCTTTTGGAAACATGTGATTATCTCACTTTCTCTTACGACTTATGCTATAAACTCTTGAACGTTTCATCTGTTTAATTGTAACTATACATTGAATTTAAAATTATAAGATAAAAGGAGTTCTACTTTTTCCATGAAAAATATGCTATATAAGATATATAGGTATGTGGATTTTTAATAGTGGACAAAGTCGTGAGAGAGTTGCAATAAATTTATTTATTATTTTCCACTGAATTTCATATCTCTTACTTATTTCCATGACATTGGCAAGTAGAATTACTAATAAATAATTATTTATCTACATTTCAAATGTAAAAGTGTACACGTGCAGCCCGGGTAAGATTCGTTTCCCCGAAAGCTACTGCAGAAACAATTGCTTCGCAACGATGTGTTCATGGGTAAGTTCTCATGTCGTACAAGGCATAATTTGTATATGTATTCATATTAATGTTGGCTAAACTTTAGGTGATATATGTTTTAACAAAGTCCGTGTTAGTCGTTGGGATTCATATCAACTTTGGGTACATATCATCCCACAAACCCACAACCCTGGCAGCACCTCAAACAAGCAAACACCTAGCACACATGATCCATTTGCGAGACAACTGTAAATGTATGTTTTCCAACTGCCAGTGACTTCATTGTTCTGAACATCGTAAAATGTACTGTAAGTGAAGTTAATTATGTAATTATGCAATAAGATTGCTTTGGTTGACAATACCATTTATACATTATACTCGCTAGACCAATGAGTGTTCATCACAGAAAATATCTCCTCAACATTAGCATTAAGGCCAGGAATGTTGGGAAAAAACTCAACTCTTTTCAGTAGTTCTGAAAACTGCTCTATAGATTTTCCGATTGAGAAAACGACACCGAATTTGTACTTCCTTACTTTTGAAACTGTCATTCTACCTCCCTTTCAATTCCTTTTGCAACGACGAGTATTGTCTCAACTTTATTCACTAATCAAATAACAAAGAATCGTTAATCTGAAGTTTTGTGATACAAATATGAATTGAAAGACCGCAATATTTTCCCACTAAGGGATCTCACCAAAAATGATTAAAACAATGTATCTATGGAATGACTTGAATATATTTTCATTACTTGTTCATTGAGGCAAAAGCGTCTACTATCGGATATCATGTTTTTATTCGTATTGACAAGCAATATACTACCAACTTTAATATAATATTTGGGATACTCATTTATTATACACAGTAAAGTACATATAAAAGCGGGATTATCATGTTTATAAACATCTGGGGGATACTTTTCTCGGAAGAGCCCTGGTTTTTTTCGGAATGTGTAGCAACCCTAGAGGTACAGGTGGGGGATTCTACACTGAGCCAACTGTTGAGGCTGTTGTGTGCGACCCCGGAAGGAAACGATGAACTGGGAGTGCTCTATGGGCGTGCTGGAACCCGGGTCAGTAGCGCGAGCAAGCGTGAGGGTCCCTAACCTGTGCCGCAGATTCGTCTCGACATCGGGGAACGCCAAGCAGCTACCAGTCAGTCGATTACAAGACCACACATGCGCCTAGAGCAGTAACTAAAGCTCACAAAGTCACCACACAGCAGCGCTTAGCTCGCCCATCCCAACACTTCCGACCCTGAAAGACTGGATTGAGATGAAGGTGAAATGAAAAGGAGGGAATCGAACCCACGACCTCCCGAATGCGAACCTCACACATTACCGCTGCGCCATCTCTCTTGGTAATAAAAAATCTCTCTTGTGAACCCTGAGTATGCATCACTTCCTTAATGGTTCTGGAGAGCGAGAGCACAGAATTGTGAGTGCTTGTCAACAATCTCGAAATAATACCGGGGTCTTCCGAAAAAGTCTAAAACCAGCGCAGAAATGAGCACACACTTGCCTCCAGATGCGAGGACATTTTGAACATACAGTGCCTATTCACTGTGAAATGTAACGTTAGATAGTAGTGCAATTAATGAAATTTGAGCGCAATTAGATGGAAAACTATATATAACTTATATTTCAAATTAATTTTACACCTACTAGCAAGATGTCTTACGAGAGCTTAGAAGAGCACACTATTTCTCAATATTACCAATAAATTCATGTGAAAAAAAAAATCCGCCATAAATATCATGCTATGGGAAACACTTTGGCAAATTTCACTATCCTAGCTCTTTTTACTTTCTCCTCGAAAATGTGTTCAATAAGTAAAGTTACAAAATATTTTTTGAAAAATATGGTATATTGCTGCCACAAAATTAGAATAACTATAAATAGCACAGCCGTGAAATTAGTTTATACTTGGGCCTTATGTGTGTGTTATGTTATTGACCTAGAATTATGTATCTGAAAATGTAAAATGTATAATTTTTTCAACCATATTCATATGGTGAGTATTATCATCATACTTTTAGACCAATATGTGCAATTCTATATAAAACTGCAAAATTTCAAACCTATAGGTTAAATGGTTGTTGAGAAAAATCGCCAATGATATGAATAAAAATTGTTTACCAGAAAAAGTTAATGAAAAAACATTTGTATAATGACTTACATCAAAACCCATATCCTTTAAGCATATTTAAATAAAGAATCGTCTATATAAAGCCATAAACTACATACAATGTAGTATCTTTAACTATAAAGAAAATAAAAACACAATTTTTTTACCATTTCACGTTTTCCGCTTCCCTTAAATGAAGACATTGGGGTTCGTAGCCACATATTTCCAACTGTCAAGACTCCATTGCATATTCTAGTTTACTGAAGCTATTTTGCTTCTATTTGTAGTTCTGTCAACCGTATCAGTTTGCGCTATCAATTATAATAGTTTAAAGGTCATGTAGGTTAATGGAATGTGTAGTTGTGACATCTCCAAGCATCATATTTCTGTCTTCTCTCTTGTATAATCCTAGCCACTAGATTGACAAGCTGTCATGTCATGACATAAACCAATGAGCTTCTATATGCCTGCTAGCTGAGAACCACTAGGTTCACAATAATCATCTATGTTAATAAACACTACTAAAATATTCAATATATCGACCAACATTCTGAGTATTATAATTGTGATTATAATAATGGTAATAGTAATAATAATAACAATAATAATAAATAATAATTAACAAATACTTCTCTGAGTCTGTAAAACACGAAGGGAAAGACGCAAATTTTAGAAATACAGTATAATCCCGCCAATCCGAACCCCACTGATCCGAAAATCTGCCTAATCCGAACAGAGCTAGGAAAAAATATCTACCAAATAAAGATTAAAATTAAACTAGTTTTTTCAAGTAAATTTATTAGCAGAAAAAACTTAAACTAAATGCTACAGGAATAGAACAGTGAATCTGCTGACTATCTTAGGAGCAAACTCTAAAATCGAAAATCCTAGACCTAATGCGCATAGCAAGTTTGAATGTGTTTTTTTTTACCTTAACGAGAAGACGAAACGGAAAAGCAAATCAACACTTGTGAAGTCAGCGATGTTCTGACGCAATGCACTGACGACTAAAGAGGCAATGTTTCGCCAACGTTGCATAAACATTACAGTAATTGGTTCCGAGCCTTCAGAATGTAGTTCTAAAGTAAATTACAGCATACTGTACTAATTTGCTACTTTCAGTCATTTTGATACTTAAACACAAACATCTAAATGAATGTATTGTATTTGACGGAAGTGCATCTAATCCGAATTTTCAGTAATCCGAGCAGCCTTCGGCCCCAATCAGTTCGGATTAGTGGGAATGTACTGTACACGTCCTTTTATTAAGTTAAGTCCGACTTATTCTACACCGGGGTTTCTACATTCATCGTCCAATCCTATAGTTGCTAAATCGTATCTGAAACACAATTTTTACTTTTAAACTTCCTCAACACTAAGAACTTCGTTTCTTTTCTAATTTTCGTCACCTAGCAACGTTTAGGATAGTTGAACATAACTGAGTTCCAGGAACCTGAACTTTAACCTAACATGGTTTAGGCACCAGAAGTTTAACGCGCATTTGTGCGTCTCGTCACGGTAGCTCAATGATAGAGCGTCTTCATAGGAAACCAAAACTTAATGATTGGAGTTCCATCTCGATATTTGAATTGTTGAACTATGCTTCAACTTTACTAACTTAGCTTAAATGAAAAATGTCCCCTGAATAAGAAAGCATTTTTAGAAAAGGGTGTGTGTGTCTGTGTGGCTGTCTGCATGCCTGCCTGCCTGTCTATTTGACTGTCTGCCTGCCTATGAACAGCATTGCTCTAAAACGAAAAGTCGGTTAAAAACGAAGTTTAGTGTTTATATTTAATATCCTAAGAATGCGCCACGAAGATTTTGAAGAAATTTTCTCCACATTAAACTACTCTTTAAACGGAAAATTTTTATTTTCTCAAAAATGACTAACAATTTTGACTGAAATGTCAAATGTTTAAGATATTTTAATGGCAAATGAAATTATGTTTTTATTTTTCTGGCTGTTTACTCTTGGTGACTTTTACATAACCGGTAAACTGTAAAAGATAGATCAAATCTTGCACAAAAAATGTAGATCTAGTTAACATACACCAGTTATGTCTAAATGCATTTTTTGTGGGGTGAACCATTTCGGAGATATTCCTTGTTATTTGTCAAAATTGTTCAATGTAAAGAGAACGGAATTTCAAAATAATCATATGGGGACCTCTCTTAAAACATTTGAAAATCCTTTAAAGCCTCCTTTACTCCCCTTGCACCTACAAGAAAATTAATAACCAGATAATTTTTACAAATGTTATCTCGATTAACATGAAGTAGAGGAATAAGCGTTTGTAAGAGCACTCGTATTTTGTGCAACTCATGTGAGTGCAACACATCAAATGTTTTTATTTCAAATAAGCACTCTAAATAACTGTAAAACTGGCGAAACTGCAAGTATGACCTTATACCACTAAGCATATAATTTAATTTTATAGAAAATGAATGCTGACATTTGTATACCTAAAGACAGACACATTGCACTAAAGCATCACATACCAATAATCGTTGCATCGAGTGCGAGGAAGGGACTAGGTCTTCAGCAGAAGCGCAAAGTGGCTGACATTTGCGGCTTGGTAAGCAAGGGTTGCGGTGATTAAAGGGGTGGGAGGCAAAGCAACCACAATTTGCGCGGGGAGCTACTCCTCTCCATGTTTGAGCTATATTTGGTGCTTTCCACAGACGCCACGCAAATTGTTCTAACACTGTCACCTAACAATGTCAACCTTTTCCTTGCACGCCCACAATGATATCCTTCAGACGGCGACTCCAATATGTACAAAGAACGCCAAAAATAATCTTCAGCGGATTATATATGAAAGCCATGGAGAATCAAATGGTCGAAACCTCGAACTTTATAAATTTGACGCGGCTGGTCACCTGATTATCAATTATTAGTATCATACCTGGTGTTTGTCTGACCACTGGCTTTCAGGTCTTCATTCTGTCCGGCTCCTGTATTCCCCGACAGGCGTCTAGGCACTGGCTTGTAACTCCTACATAAGGGGAGAGTAATCAGGTAAAGAAGCAAACAAATAGAACTACAGGAAAATAATGTACAGGTTCTCTCAAATCCACTAACACTTTGGATGAGTATAAAATTATAATCTAGGAAATTAGAGACAAGTTTTAAAGGTTGAATTACAGAAGAAAAATGTGTTTAAGGAATGACTACCCATATACTTACCAGGGGTAACGTGTGGTGTGAGATATTAGCATTGGGCATCATAGGACCATTTTATAACGGGACTATAATGGTGATAGGTGCCTAAGCATGTTGCAGGAGTTCATACATTGAAGAGATGTTGGGTGATGAGGTTTTGTTTCAACAAGATGGAGCACCTCCCCACTGTCATCGTGATGTAAGTGCTCATTTCGATGTATACATGGACTGGACGAAGGGGTGGCATTAAGTACCCTGCGTGTTCCCCAGACCTCACGCCAACAGACTTACTTTTATGGAAATACCTCAAGGAATAAGTTTATCGCAGAAAATCAAGAACAATTGATCCATGGAAATTGGAAATTAAAAGATAATGTCACGAAATTGCAAATGAACTATTTCGTGACGTTTGTGAATACACTGGTTATTAGCTTTGTTTGCACAATAACGGTCATCAATTTGAACATTTGTGAAAATGATTTCTTAATTACACGTCTCTTCTGTAATTCAAGCCTTTAAACTTCTATGTTCCTAAATAATGATTGTATAGTTATTCGAAATGTTAGCACATCTTTGAGACACTCTGTATTATATAGATTTCTATATAGTGATTTATGATTTATGTGATACTTTTGTGAGAATAAAGATCTCCATGATTAAAAAAATTACTTTTCTTTTAATTGACTAATATACATTAGAAACTGGATATAAATATATTTACGAGACAATTTACATGAATCTGCGAATACATATTGTGGCAATAAAATTGTGTTACAATTTCGTCTACATTCCTGTCGTATTCCTATGATCAGCAATAGGCTGGTAAAGGTAAATTATCAATTAGAGTTTGAGTGAGAAGGAAAGTATGCTATTTTATCTATTTGTTTGTTTATTTATTAATTACACACACATTTATTTTTGCTTCTATGCAGCAACAAACATTGATATTACTGTTTACTTTTTTCTTATATAGTTCTGTCTTATATCTTTGAAAATCTTCTCACACATAATACACAATATGCATTTCACTAACCTGGGCACTCATCTAGTTTTCCCCTTAGATTTCAAAGGCGTGTCCTTCATTAATCTATAGGATATGCCTACCAAACATAATAAGAGGTGTGCATGACTAAATGAATGCGCTCGTTTTGTATTCCTTGTTTGGTTATTGGTTAAGGTTAGTAAGGAAAAGGAGTGATACATTCTTGCATCGTGTTCTAAAGCAACCAATGAAATGGTTCAAGTCTTCGTATAACGGTAGATAACGCGAGGAACAGTGAGATTTTCTTTAGCATTTTCCATATAAAGTACCAGAAATCATGCTGATTAAGGGAACAATTAAGCTGATAATGTAAGGCCCAGTGTGCACTCGTTTATGTTTCTAACGATGCCTTTGTGTTCATTATTGGTGGACACCAATTATATATTTAAATAAGATATATTTGATAGACGGAGATAATTTAATCAGCATGCAGTTTCACATCATAGCGACACACATCACCACAAAGTACGTCCTGCTACGCCTGAGGGGCATGAAGTTGAGGACTATCAGTTGCACGCTCATATTTTGCAAATTTTCCCTTTTCATTTTAGAGGAACTTGGGACTCTTCGCAACAGTTCGTTGTTGTCAGTTATTGTTAAAATACTGGCTTACCAGAAGTAAAAGGTATAGAATTATCATACCGTGCAGTTGATACTCGTCAAACTAATAACATAATTGTACCATGAAGTTGGTACTCGTCAAAGGTGTAAAATGATAGTACCTATAATAAGGTTGGTATTCGACAAAGGAGATTTATTATTATTATTATTATTATTATTATTATTATTATTATTATTATTATTATTATTATTATTATTATTATCATTATTATTATTATTATTATTATTATTATTATTATTATTATTATTATTATTATTATTATTATTATTATTATTATTATTATTATTATTATTATTATTATTATTATTATTATTATTATTATTATTATTATTATTATTATTATTATTATTAATTATTATTATTATTACCTTCCTAACATACTTTTCAGAAATGGGAGGTTGTTATTCGATTTCTATCTCTTCGGCTTACAAAGAGAACGGTCTTTTATAGCCATCGCATAGTGACCAGGTTTAAAAGATTTGACTATCGCTCAAATCCTACTGTCTTCCTGTGTTCATCTTCTACCCGTAAGAAAATTAGCAATATGATAATTTGTGCATTAAAAAAAAGGTTCTGTGTGTGTGTGTGTGTGTGTGTGTGTGTGTGTGTGTGTGTGTGTGTGCGCGTGCGCGCGCGCGCGCGCGCACCAGACTGTGGACATAACTCAAAAACGAAAAGTCGATTGAAAACCAAAATTGGTATTTAAGTTTAATATCTTTCAGCGATGCAACTCGAAGATCTTGAAGAAAATTTCTCCACCTAATCTACCCTTATGTTTGATATTTTATGACAAATGAAAAGTATGTTTTGAATTTTCTGGATATAACCTATAGCTCCCGATGACTTTTGTATAACTGGTAAAGCATAAGACACAGGCCAAATCTTAGTGTACAAAACTGCAGATCTTGCTAAAGCACACAATTTATGTCCAAATAATTTTTTTTTTTTTTTTTTTTTTTTTTTTTTTTTTTTTTTTTTTTTTTTGGTGGAGTGAACTATTTCGAAAATATTCCTTGTTATTTGTGTGAATTTTGGAAAACCTTAACTTTCGTCTAATGTTTCAAAGATTTGACTATCGCTCAAAGCCTACATTATTTCCCATATTCGCCTTGCACCTATAAGGAAATAAGCAATAAGATTATTTGTGCAAATGTTTATCCTAACTAACTCGAAGAAGATAGAGAAAGCGATGTGAATGCAACACATTAGAGTTTTTAATTGGTGGCTCAATAAAGCCGCCTTCACTTGTAAAAGATTGAGCTGGACTAACACATGTTCATGCTTCAAGAACCGTGCATTAGTTTTGTTTCGGACGCAGTTACTAGAAATTTAAAATACAATGCAAAGCGTGAACTTATGTGGGATATTATGCATCATCAGCTTCGATTCCTCGTAAGCTAGAGCAACCTTCTTGTGGAATCAAACGTTGTCCAAGAGCGAGATTTCGAGACTGCGAGTATGTTAACGCAGCGAGAGTAGGTAAAAGTTCGGAGAAGTGGGATCAGCATCTTGAAGCCATGAAGAGGAACAGCAGACGCCTTCGTAGGGACGTCAACGACTCTAATGCCAGCCCCACACAACTATATCGATCCATGTTGAAAACTTGGCTTGTGAACAAGATGAACAGCTCCAGAATTTTAGGGAGGGGGGGGGATGGAAAAAAGGGAGTCGTAGCGACTTCCTGGCGTCCCAGTAACGGCCCTCCCCGTTCCCCCACAACCCCTTCCCGCGACGGACAAGAGATTCTTCCACTCCAACTTTTCTATCTCTTTTGCAGCATTCTCACCCGGACTAGGCAAGGTCGCCCCTCTCTCCTGACCTTACGTATGCCCTCTGACACGGTTACCTCTAACAACGGGCCAACTGCAAATTTAATTTCTACGCAAATCTTGTTTGAGCTAATCATTGGTTGGCTCTCTTGTGCAGAGTAAAATAAAATGCCTAGCAATATTCTCGTTGTGTTATATCACAAAATGTGATACTAGCCTTAAATTTTAGCAAATTAGTAGCCTCTAACCAAAATAACTTCTGTGCAATCCCAGCATTAAAACGGCTTATTATCACGGCACAAATCGTCTGAAATTACCCTCTTTCTGGCATCAGTGCTATAAAACGAATGACTAATTTCCATGACAGTCTTGTAGCATCGCTACAATATAATTATCTCCAATGTGCCTGTAAGAAAACCTGAAATAGTCACTCTCGCAAGAAAAACCTCATTAAATTTATTTTAAAACCAAAGTCAACAATATACGTATTAACCAGAGCCTGCGTTACTTGATATACTTACTTTCCTTGGTAAAATTAACACAATTAGTCTCAGCACTCTTGACTTCTTTCAAAATGTCAAGGACAAGTTATCCTTGGTTCGTACGAAACAATAATCAGAATCAAGGTTTTGGAATCCTGCCCATTAATTACTACATCATATGTATTTATGTTCCTTCTATTCCAAATTACATAACAGTCACGGTGCTTAATGTACAACCTGAGACAAGGATGTCGTCAAAGGTCAATTCTAAAGAGAAAATTACCTCAAGAAATTATACTACCAGGCACTGAAAGTGAAGAAGATAATAGCGCTTAAACTGAAATTATTGTACATGTTATAGCTTATCATACTTAAACTCTATTACTTAATAGTATTGTATAACTCCTATTGTTTCTAATTCCTATATTACAAACCTGTACATTCATATTGTTAATTCTATGTGTCACTCTTTTTTAATTAATTTTAACTCTCTATGTACTTTAATTCCTTTACTTCTTCTTCACACAATACACACGTTCGTGGAGCCATATGACCCACTTCAATGTTATATTTTTTATTATAGATGGCTTGTGTAGCTTTTTAGCCGATCGGTCAAAATGAATATTTAAAAAGTCTGATGTGTTGCACTCACACGACTTTCTCTACTCTTGCACTAACCATTCTTACAAACTCTTATTCCTATATCTTCTTCGTGTTAAGGTAAACATTTGTACATAATTATCTTATTGCTTATTTCCTTGTAGTTACAAGGGGAATATTAGAATATAGTAGGCTTTGTGTGATACTCAAATCTTTTAAGGCTTTGAGATTCCGTTCTCTTTGCACACTTAACATATAAAAAATGAACAACGATGTTGCATGTCACGAAAGCTATACGTTTTCCAAAACTCACACACCTAACAAGGAATATCTCTGAAGTGGTTCAACGTACAAGAAAATATATTTGGACATAAATTGTGGATTTTAGCAAGATCTACATTTTTTGTACAGTATGATTTGGTTTATCTCTTAACGGTTTACCAGTTATGCAAAAGTCGTCCAGAGCAAACAGGACTACAGGGGCTATAGCCAGAAAATTCAAAATATACATTTCATTTGTCATACCAATATCTCATACATATGACATTTTAATCAAAATCGTTAGAGCCATTTTCAAGAAAATCAAAACTTTCGAAAAATTTGCCACGTAAAGGGTGGTTTAGGGTGGGGCTATTGTCTTCAAAATCTTCGTGTGGCATCCTTGAAAGACACTAAATTTAAATACCAACTTTGGTTTTTAACCTAATTTTCATTTTTGAGTTATAGTGTCCACAGACTGACACACACACACACACACACACACACACACACACACACACACACACACACACACACACACACACACACACACACACACGGACCTATTTCTAAAAATGTTTTTTTTTTGATTCAGGGGGTTCAAAACATGTATTTCCGGTGAAATCTCGACATCGAATTTTTGGGTGTAATACAACATTTCGCCTACTTACCAGTAGAGAAAGAAAAATGCTTTTTTTTTTTATTCAGGGGGTCTCAAAACATATTTCCGGTGAAATTTCGACATCGAATTTTTGGCTGAAACACAATACTTCCCCAATTTAGCAGTAGAGAAAGTAAAAAGTAAAAATGTCGAGGGGAAATTGAATCTATCGTATATTTTCAATATTGTCATTACCTTCTATTTTCCTCTATAGGTTTGAAACAAATGAAGCAATATTCATTGCTTATTTTATGTTAGTTGGAATATATTCTGCATGGCACATCAGACTGCCTGGCTAGGAGATTAGACATTGAAGTGTGAACGCTTGGAAGCAAATTGGTTGGACTATTCTAAGAGGTGTTGTTCATTTGGCGCTTCAGTTATGACTGTGCAGAAAACATCAGGTACTAAATTATGATATGCGTTTATGGGAAACCGTTATATGAAGAAGAGCAACTGTAGTGGATACACTTTAAGGTTCCAATTATCAAATGATGTACAATTATAACCCTAACAACTGCACAAAAGTTCAGGTTCGTACTTGCAGCGTTCTTGGATTGTTTAATACAGAAAGTAGATAGGCCAGCGATGTCCAGCGTTTGAGAAAGAGGTGATATTGGGTATACCTCCTTCCACTTTTTAAACACACAGGTTAGAGTGGCGGTTTTGTTATATGTACTTTGATTTACGAAAGCACTTTCAAATCTCATGCGATAAACATCTGTTCATTAGTGACTTCTTTGGTACTGCTTACGTTTAAGAAGTCTAGACAAAGTCGAAGATACAGCAAGTGATCGTCGCGTAATATATTGCGATACAGACTTTTAATATAATAGAATTTGGAGTAACTGTTTGCAAACATATGTAGAGCTATACTCTTATACACAGTATTCTTGCAAATGCTTATTTCTCTGTCCACTTCAGTTTAATCGACTTAAGCATTTTCATAAATTATCTTATTCCTAATTTAGTTCTAGGTGCAAGGGTGATATGGGAATACAGTAGGCTTTAAGTGTTTTAAGAACTGGTTGCTCTGCCACGGCTTTGAAATTTCGTTATCTTTGCAAGGGCAATAGATAAAAAACGAATGATGTTCCTACCTGAGAAAAGTACAAGTATTGGCAAATTAAAGCAAATAATAAAGAGTAGCTCGGAAATGGTTCAGTAGAAAAAAAAAGAGACAAGGTTGGACACCGCTGGGATAGACCGAACCTTGTTAGCAAACGCTCCTAAAGTAGAGCTCTTGTTTTATAGCACAAAAATGTGATTTGAGGACATGAATTAGACGAGACTGGATATTCCAGTGTGGTATTAGAGCTGTTATACCACAAAACTGTAAAACGTAATAATCCCCACATTGAAAGGCGACCACACGTTATAAACGTTCGACCATAAAACTTGTATGCATACAGAGTCTGTTTCACGAGTCTTTAAAAAGCCCTTAGTACCTCATTAATAAAACTGCCGGCACACTATAAACATCGAAAATAAAAAGGGAAGCACGTCTGCTCCGGAGGGGAAGGGAGGGAAGGGAGGGGAAGGCGGGGAACGATATTTGCCGACCCTCTATAAATCGCTACTAGGCGAATCGATCAAAGCAAATTTTCCTTTCTGTTTTCTCCCACAAGGAAAATAATAATTAACAGGGATGTATATCTTGCACGAAATCGCCGCGGTGTTCTACTTAATTAGTCCTAACTTCTTTTAGAAATACTTCAACCATAAAATTACCCCTACCAAAGTGGTTACTCTATTACACATCAACTGTTTCCTCAGTTTTAAGAGAAATTGCTCTCTTCGGAAGGCAGACCATAATTCAGGAATTTTTTCATTATCTGGTAATAAGTTACAAGTTTACTATCTTCTTTTACGTCATCATATAAAGTTCTGCTGTCCAATTAGAGCTTTTAAGGGCGGTACACACCTAGTCATACCTTGTATAGGTATGTTAGTGACGTATCGTGGCGCTTCAGCAATATTTTATAGATATAAGAATTAATAATAATAATAATAATAATAATAATAATAATAATAATAATAATAATAATAATAATAATAATAATAATAATAATAATAATAATAATAATAATAATAATAATAATAATAGCAATAAAAACAAGAATAACAACAATAATAACCATAGTAATAACGGAACGCCTTATCTTACTAGTGTTAAATTCTGATTTAAAGTGTACTTTTTCTCACGATTTACTTGGAGTAGAACTTTTAAATTTTATAAACTTATTCTTAGCACTCTGCTGAGCATTTTAACACTGGCTTTTCAAATTAAGTTACCTAGCATATCGATTAATATTTTTGTTTCTCTTCGGGTTGAATATGAACAATACTTTCAATCTTATTTTAAGCTCTAACTCATAAAAAAATTGTAAGTTGCAAAAAACACACGTTTAATTACTGGCATACTTATGATAAATAATTCCTGAAAATGTGAACTCAAATTTATCAGTAGAATCTGAGAAAAGGCTTAAGTTTTTAAAAATAAAAATAAACACAACTTACGCGAAGTGACCTGAAGTTTTTCAATATATTCCTGGACTGTATGCTGCCTTTATGTATGATACTACTACAATATAACATATTATGTAACTAGTAAATGTAATTCATTCATATCATTTTCGAACAGTCTTAATAAGTCATTCAGATCCTTTTCTACACTTTTTACTTTTTTGTGTGAACTGCCCACCTCGCAATCTCGGTTTTTTTTTTTTTTTTTTTTTTTTTTTTTTTTTTTTTTTTTTTTTTTTTTTAATTTAGTCTTGCACGTGAATTTGTTTGAGCAACAGGTACTACGACACTTGAACTTTTTGGTTTAGAAAACTATATAATTGACCTTTCCATATTTAATAAATTAGTATTAGTACTACAAATACTCCTCCATTGCGCAGTGGTAGCTCACCTGCCTCTGGCGAGGAGGACCACGGTTCAATCCCCGTTACCGGCGTGGGGTGCGGTTAGCCTCATTAGGTGTCTGAGGGGCCCATTGAGGAGTGAGTGAGTGAGTAGTGGGGTTTACGGGCCCGTCGACAACTAGGTCATTAGGGCCCGCCCATTGAGGAGCTACTTGATAAAGAAGTAGCGACCCATAACCTGCCGGGAGGACTCGCACTGACCATGTCCCACTCTCCAGTTCTGCACCCCACTCATGACGCCTGTAGTGACATTCCGTCAGGAATGTCTTTAACAATTGGATATAACTATATTACAGAATAAACAACAGAGAGAGAGAGAGAGAGAACGAGGCTTATGTCCATTCACACGAGTTTCTCCATGTATTACACAATGATGTGAAACGGTGCGCTTGAGCGCAAGCGCGTGGTTTGGAACTTAGCATGCCCACGCTGCCCGTAACAGCAGCATATACTTGTTCTGCTTGGGACAGTGTTAATCCGGTCTGTGCAATCATGGAAAAAGTGAAGCCATTTCCACATTTGCAAGACCTTAACATAACTACAGAAATTAATAAGTATTGTGGCATATTGGATGCCCATTTGCGGGTGCTTGTTGGAAGACATTGAGACTTAGAAGCTCTCAAACCTTAACTGATCTCTTTTCCTTCCCCTATTCTACTGATCCCGAGAATGTTCATGTCGAACTTCAAGTACAAGTTATTTTTTTCTTTAATAAACTTGAACAACAAAATTATCTGATAACCTTACATCTGCCTTAAGACTTGCTTCTGCAATTAATGTTGCTTCAAATATTGAATGTTGTGGAAAATCACATTATCAAGGCGCAGTTAAATTCAAATTGCGACCACAAGTAGAGGTTTTACTTGGAGTTATTTTTATTTTTCCTTACAGGAGCACTTTGTTTTCTTTTCAATAATTGCGTTATTATTGTAATTCATATTAAAACCTTATGATCACAAAATCGATGTAAATGAATAATTTTAAACCAAACAAGAAGAAACGCAGCAACAAAAACAGTGAACGTAATTAGCCCTTTGAACTTCGTGCACCCATGTTTTGCTACGCTTTGCTTAACGCCGCTGCTACCTGAGTATGTTATATTTATATTTTATTGAAACAAAACAAATTTGACAAAGTAAAAAAAATACAAATAACAATATTACGAGGTCATTGGACAAATTTTGGAGCTTAGGTTTAACAGCGGCCATAATATGGTGATATAATTAATAATAATGTGGTTCTATGGAATTAAAAACAAAACAAACAAACAAAATCCTGTTGCAGTTACAGTTACAGTCTTTCTCGCAGCGCTTCGTGCCCACGAGTACTACCAAGGTCACCAAATTGCACTTGGGTTCACATAAAATTACAACATTAATATAAGTTAGGTATTCGTATGAAACACAGATTATTCTGTCAACGTTACGTCATTGATGCATATGTTTTAAGATAACCACTATAGTTTCTTAATAAATAAATGTCTAATTAATATTCAAGTAACAAGTATTTTTATTCGATGAAAAAGGAATAAAGAAAAGTGCACTTTACTGTGGCGAGTATAGGAATTATAGGTAAACAAAGGAACAACTACAAAGGGACGAACAGAGTTAACAAACGGCGAATTGTTTTGCGGTATGGGTAACGAATGGAATTATAGCTTAGTAATTTCATTCTATTATTTGAAAACAAATATGCCCTACCTGCAGCGTTTACGTTATTCTGGTCCTCAATTATAGGAAGCCCGCAAGGGTTGTTTTTCAATTCCTTAGTCATTGCTCATAGTTCTGTTAGAATGAAATAATGATAATTTAGGTATGATCGCCCATCGCAGCTGTGCGTTCGTTCTCACATTCAACGTTCTGGTATATATGTAATTAATTATGTTTTACTTACTCTACTCCGTATATTATGTAGGGGAAGTATTGTATTTGACCCACCGGAAATATATGTTTTGATGCCCCCTCAATCCAAAAAAGTATCTTCAGAAAAAGGTCCGTGTGTATGTGTGACTGTGTGTCGATTTGTGAACAGCATAAATCAAAAATGAAACGTCGGTTAAAAAGTAAAGTTGGTATTTAAGTTTAATATCTTTCAAGTATGCGACAAGAAGATTTTAAATAAAATCCCTCCTCCCTTTACATGGAGATCTTTTCGAAAATTTTGATCTTCTCAAAAATGGCTCTAATAATTTTGATTAAAATGCTATATGTTTAAGATATTTTATGCCAAATAAAATGTATATTTTGAATATAGTCCTGTTTACTCTTGAAGACTTTTGCATAATTGGTAAACCATAAAAGATAGACAATATCTTACTGTACAAAAAATGTAGATCTTCTGCCCCCCTTTTTTTTTTTTTTTTTTTTTTTTTGGTGAAGTGAAACATTTCGGAGATTTTCCTTGTTATTTCTGTGAGTTTTGCAATACTTACACTTTATCAAATGAAACATCGTTATTCACTTTTTAACTATTGGCCGTGCAAACAGAAAGGAATTTCAAATTCTTCATATAGCAACTACCTTTAAAATTTTTGACTATCGCTCAAAGCCTACTGTATAACTCGTGCAACTACAACAAAATTAGCAGTAAGATAATTTCTGTAAATTTTTATCTCAACCAAGATGAAGATAGAAGAGTTTGTAAGAATAGTTCAAGAGTAGAGAAAGTCATGTGACAGCAACACAGCTTTTTTAATATACACAAAGCGGATCGGTCGCTCTACATAATTTAGAATTCGTACGAAGTACCAAGTGGCGGACATACCTTAGGTTTGCCTCCATCTATACCAAAGAAGGACGGAAGTGACGTCAACGTGCTCGCACTGAAGTCAAGTTCAGCGTGTGACGTGACCGCGCACTGTACTGCTACCGCAGGGAAGGCAGAATAGTTTGAAACATGCAAGATGCAGCAATTTAGGAAATGCAAGAAACATATCTAATGTTAATAACACAACTGATGTCTTGGATGTGTAACATTAAGGCTGTCTTAATTAGACATTTGGTCACAGATTATAAATAAATACATTTTGGCTCTATGCTATGGGAAAATACATAACAATTCTAGTTTATGTACTGGAGAATCGTGTTATGAAGTAAGTAGAGCAGGACATAATATTGTTTTCTCTACAAATTATACGAGATCCATGCAGTCAAAAGTATGATTTCCCCTACACTTTGAGTTTCGTGTTTTTTAACTAATCTATTAATGCTAGGACGTAATGTCTGGTAGAGTTGTATGTTAGATTGTGATTGACGAGACACTTCGGGAGTTGAACTTCGTTCCACTTGTACTGGCCATATTATTGTTATCGAGAGCGCTACTTCTGACTAAAGAAGTGCAGTTTCGCACTCGTAGTGGCGTTTATGAGACAACCTGGTATTACACGACTCTCGTCTGACATCACACGAACTGATAGACTTGTTCTTCGTTCAAATGCGTCGCACTGCTTGAAGCTGTCCTCCTCTGATCTGAACTGAGACTATTGTCAATCCAGTTTTGTTTTCTATCCAGATTATCAAGGGACTGTAGGAACTACAGGACACAGATATTCAGATATAACAATCTCTGATTTATCTCATGACCGGCTTTATATGAACGTGATACAGCTTCGTTGGACTGTAGGTATGATAATAGGAACAAGGCTATCTCAAGTGACACTCAGGATGGGCAAAGAAGCTAATCCAACCAGTAACAAATGCAAATGAACTCATATGGTTTCTTTATTTGCAAACATATTCAGGTTCGTTTTTTACACTTCTACTTTGCTATCTTTTTCTATGAATAGTTTTTTCTGCTATAACTAATTTCTTTCCTCAAACTGTTGAAGATAATAAACTAAATTTTGGGATTAAAACAACTTCTGAGTGTTTTTTAAAATTATTTCCGGACACTTACGGATCTCATTAATGAGGTATTTGGTTGCCTTTTAAAACAACCGTGAAAAGTCACGAGATTATACAATTAAGAACAAGCAGTCTTAATAAACAAATTTACTGGATAAAAGTATGTACCTCAGTGAACTTAGAAGGCATTTGCCTGCACTTCAATATTTAAAATATTTTCAGCTTGAAGAACATTTTTAAGTATTATAGGGCATTTGCACATTTTAGTATTTTGGAGGGCAACAGAATCCGAGCCCTATTAATGTTACACAAACTCGTTAAACATAATGTAATAGCTATTAGTCAGGACTCTTGTGAAGTTGCGTCACTGAATCGTTCCCAGTTAATGTGTTTATTATTAGCAAAAGTAATATAAATTCTAACTCTTCATAAACTAACATTTGATATTGGACTTTGAATCGCCTAAAATTAGATTACTTTAAGAAATAAAACAATTCGAGTCTTCTCTTTACAGAGTGCTCCGTCAGCGTTTGGTCGCTCCTACGTCGTAAGTCGCCGACCACTGCATTAATGAAGCCGTATCGACAATCACAAACGTGACTGCAGTTAGTTTAGTTTCTACGTTTGATCTCGCGATTCTTGCAATATCATCCATTATTGCACATTATAGACATACACAAAAATATAAAATATTTAAGTTTTTCTTTCGAATGTCACCAATTTTATTTAAATGCGATTAAAGTATGACAGTATTTTTATGGAGATTCTATATTTAAAATTATCAGGTTATACGTCATTTTGTGGCCACATTATCATCTCTTTCGAAGTAAATTGTCTCCAGTTATGGACTTTGAATTAGTTATTTATTCATTGATAATTGTAACCCAGTGCAGTGCTACTCTGGAGTGTGTGAGGAGCATAGCCGTTGGCAGCAGCAGCAACAGTACCTCTTGTACAGCTGCCTCAGTAATGTACTGGCGATGCAAAGAGCAACAGGATTGAATATCGGATTCAACACAGCTGTTACATACACTGCAACTGTAAGCCATGAATGTTCACTTAATGCTCTTAAATATATGTTCCATAAAACTGCGTACACGAAGAAAGGAAGGTACGTTATTGCAAATACCACAGCCAAAGCGAGGAGTATCCTGGTGCTTCTTTGTCGACGATCTCGAAGAGCTTCAAGAGTGGCGTTGGACTCTGCCTGTGGTAAGTCACTGATACTTCGGCTCACTCTGCAAGCAGCGGCGGTATAGAACACTGCTATCATCACCGATGGTATAACAGCATGCACTAGCAGGTGGTATAGGGATTGTCCCCTATGTAGAGCTTCACAGGATTCCGTTGTTTGGGGCATTATGAGAAAGACTTCTGTCACTGCCAATATCGCGGCAGTTGCCCACACCGCCGATACCATTCGCAGAGAATTGCTGTAGTCACTTTTGTCTGTAGGTAGTCTGTTTTTGAAACCTTTTAGTCCGATATATCGCTGTATACTGAGAGCGACAACTGAGTAAGCGTTTAATGCTACAATTAAGCTACGGAAAAAAATTATTGAGAGGCACAGGGCTATACTTCCACCCAAAAACAATATTATGTAACTCAAGAAGCTCAACGCGTACATAATATCAGCGATACAGAGGTTTATCAGTAGAACGTTATCCGGTGTGCGGGTTTCTGAATGTTTAACAAACACTACCAGTAGCACAACGTTGAGAACTGCTCCAGTAATACAGAGTAATATGAACACTGACACTATGGTGAGTACTGTTATCACTTCAATATCCATCGCTGAGAAGTCTGGAACACAGATGAGAGCTCACTTGGCTGCTGACCTTGCTGCCTTTTAACTGAAACAATAAAAATTGACACAATTTAACCAAATTTAATAAGCATAGAGAGAGTGAAATTATTCAACCTTCGCTTTGCAGATGATGTTGCCCTCATAACAGATACACATGAGGAAGCAGAAGAAATGTTAATTGAGCTCTGCAAATTCAGCAATCAGGACTTCAAATAAATGTTCCAAAACAAAGATAATGACAAACAGTACGAAGCAGCCAACCAACATCGGAAACCACAAAACCGACTACATCAATGAATACGTTTACTTAGGCCAAGTTGTATCGTTTTGCAACCACAATCAGAATGAAATCAAAAGAAGAGTTACACAAGCCTGGAAGAAATTCTGGGCTCTAAAGTTTATTTTCAACCTTAATTAAAAGTCATCTTATTCAACACGAATCAAACTCATATTTATGCTTAACAAATAATTAAATATTCCACTACACTAAATAACAGTAAAACAAAGTAAAAATGGTACATAAAGCACCGTATAAATTATTAATCAATTTTTAACAAATTTAAGTAAAATTCTTACTAGAAAAATCCATGAACATGAAAACAAAAATCTGATGTGTTGCACTCACATGACCTTCTCTACTCTTGTATTAACCGTTCTTACAAACTCTTATTCCTATATCTATTTTATGTTAGTTAAGATAAACATTTGCACAACTTATCTTATTGCTTATTTCCTTTTAGGTGCAAGGGGAATGTTAGAATACAGTAGGCTTTGTACGATAGTCAAATCTTTTAAAGCTTTGAGATTCCGTTGTCTTTGCACACTTAACATATAAAAAAAATGAACAACGATGATCCATTTCACGAAAGTTCTAAGTTTTCCGAAACTCACACACATAACAAGGAATATCTCCGAAATGGTTCACCCTACAAGAAAATTTATTGAGACATAAATTGTGTATTTTAGCAAGATCTACATTTTTGTATAGTATGATTTGGTCTATCTCTAACGGTTTACCAGTTATACAAAAGTCGTCCAGATTAAATACGGCTACAGGAGCTATAGCCAGAAAATTCAAGATATACATTTCATTTGTCATAAAAATATCTCCAACATATGACATTTTAATCAAAATCGTTGGTCATTTTCAAGAAAATCAAAATATTCGAAAAACTTTCCATGTAAAGGGTAGTTTGGGGTGGGACTATTTTCTTCAAAATCTTCCTGTCGCATCCTTGAAAGACATTAAACTGAAATACCAACTTTGGTTTTTAACCGACTTTTCGTTTTTGAGTTATGCTGTCCACAGACTGACAGACTGACACAAACACGGACCTTTTTCTAAAAATCCTTTTTTTTTCTTTTTTTGGATTCAGGGGGCCTCAAAACATATTTCCGGTGAAATCTCGACATCGAATTTTTGGGTGGAATACAATACTTCCCCTACTTACCAGTAGAGAAAGTAAAAAGGATATCATAGATATGCTAATATATGGCTCACAGAAATTGTCATTTTACAAAAAGGAATAGCCATGTTAGAAATTTATCAAAGGAAAATAGAACGAAGGGTACTCAACAGCACTAGAAGAGATCGTACAAAGAACGAGGACATCCGCAAAATAACGGGCCTGAAAGACGCAGCAACATCAGCAGGTGTTCAAAATGGAAATGGTGCCCCAAATGAATCCTATAAAGTTTAAAACTAAAATTATTTTGTTGTTTAACGACGCTGTCAATTGCCAGGATCATAGCGTCACCGCTATGCCGGAATTTCGTCCCGCAGGAGTTCTTTTACATGCCAGTAAATCTACTGGCACACTTAAAAACCATCGGTCTGGACCTGATTTGAACCTGCGACCTTGGAATCAGTAGGCCAGCGTCTAACTGAGGCACCAGGCTGACATGCAATGACTATGTTGTTGTTGTTGTAGTGTTTAACGCCCGCTTTTACTACTACGGCACCGCAGGCGGTGACACTGATGATACATGGAATGAAGATGGAGCACCGGTGGAATGAGATGGCGGGGGAAACCGGAGCATCCGGAGAAAACCCGCCCTGACGCCGCTTCGTCCACCACGAATACCACATGCGGGTCCCTGGGATCGAACCCGGGCCGCCTAGGTGGTAGGCGAGCGCGCTAACCGCTCGGCCACGGCGCAGCCCAATGACTATGTGATAACCCAGAATTTGAAAAAGGAATATAAGAAGGCAAAAAAAGCGGTGGAGTGAAGCGTTTAAGTGTCATCCAGGAAACTTCTGGTCCAGAATAGCGAAAGACAGACAAAAGTGAAAGTCCTACGGAGTTGGTTAACCCGAGGATGCACTCGTTAGCCACCCTGCCATCGCAGGAGATCCTGGCCCGAACTGGGATGTTCACGGACTAATTCTTAATTCTTAACCAAATATAATTATAGTTCCAAAACATCTTAGTAGGTATATCTAAGACACAATTGGAAATTGCTATTGGCAGGAAGATAAAACATCGGACCATTGTAGGATTATTGATTATTGTAGGAATAATTGTGTTTACATTCTGCAGAGTATAAATTTAATACGCAAACTTCTTACACATTTCATAAAATTTTGGGAAAAATCTTCATGAAAGTATTTATATTTATTCACATTTTGTAACATTCAAAATTTTTCGCTTTTAATATAGGTACGAGAAGCCTCGTAGTTTGCGTTAACATTGTACCTGGCTTGGCAAATATTCTATTTGTGTGGTTTTGTATGAAGCACGTTTAGAAAACCCAACGAGTTGTCAGCCAAGTTAGATACAGTTGAGAAGGTGCAGTATTTCCTCTAAGTGACTCTGTACTTTGGTTTACTTTACAAGCTTTTAGTGATACATTGTATTTAGTACTAAGCAATGACAAAGAAACCAGTAACCTATTTCTTATTTTCTTCTCAATTTGTGCTACTATAGAAACATTTTGAAGAAGCTTTGTTCTTATCTAAATCTGTATATAGGTCGAAATGGAACATACCCTCGAAGGTTATGACAAGGCTAGGCGACAGGCAACCACTGTGCATAGAAGCTTGTACCGTATGTTTATGTGATGCATGGATTAATTGTATTACATAGTCCCTGGCTTCTATGTTGACGCTTAATTTTCAAACATGTTTGTTTATTTTAATAGAAATTGAATAATAAAATATATAGTCTTGTATTTGTAGCTTCTATATTATTAGCCACTGAAATGGATTTTCTAGACGTTCTGCTAGACACTACAAACTGGAAAAAATAAGAGACACAAATTCGAAGGAAAATGTACAAGAAAAACACAGTTTTGGATTAAATAGAATGCAAACAACTACGTAACATGCTAAGCACAGGTCAGAAGGATGGAGGGTGGAAGGATAGTGAAGAAAATACTAGAATGGGTTTCACCGGGGAGAAGGAATAGAGGTAGACCGGAACACACGTGGATGCTGGAAATACAACTGATCAGTCGCAGACGACTAGAACCAGAGGATTGGGAAGACTGGAAAAATCGCAGAAAGAGAATTACAGTGTGAAATTCTGGGCACAGGAAAGTGTATCAAACATTGAAAACCTTCATATAAAAAAATAAATTTATAGCTCCTCATTGCATTATGTATCCGGTTTCAAATTTCGATTATGTGAATATGAGCAATTCCTCAAATATCTCCCTATACCCATATGTACAACTAGGGTCGCCGTCATACATAATAACATAAAATGTAGATGGAAGAATCCAGCGAAGTTAGCTTGAAGTTATACTGAAGATAAACGTTTGTAATACGAAGTAAAGCTTAAAAATATAGTTTAAGCCTAACCGGTAGTTTAAACTTCCTTTATAATGCACAAAACTTGTTCCTGGAAGAGTGTTTGGGTTGTAGAAGGCTGGTTCACTCTGCAAAAGGTGGTGGGGGCGGTTTACATTCTAAATATAGTCATCTTATTAAACGTAAAGTAAGTGATGCAAACGCACCCATTTCTTTCTTACTTTACCTGTAGGACACGTGTGAATACCGGAGTACAGAAAGGACGAAGGGACATTGTTGACCTGCTTAGTGTCAATTATTAACCTTCCTCATCCGTATAAGACTGGTGTTTTGGGTAAATAGTGACATGTATACACTATTTTTGACATGTGTCTCATAAGTACGTTCGTTTTGCTCGCAAGTTCCATCTATAGCGCCTGAAAACCCTCAACCCTCTGTACACTCAAGTTACCATAGTGGCCTAACCACAGATACTCGCTATAGGATACGTCAGTGTGTGTTTGTGAGTGGTATTCAATGGAACAGGTGAACTTGTGTTTATAAACTATGGAAAACAAAAAGGAACATCTCCGACATCTTATGCCCTTCTACTATCGTAAGGGCAAAACCGCCACACAATATGGTTTTAAGGATGCTACTTCCAGCTCCTCACATCCTTCCCTTATAACCTGTGTTGGAGTCAAGAGAACACCTGAGGTACTTTCAATTAATAACAGCGGAATAAGCTTCTCGTTCACCTTTTCGTATAGAAGATACGACACCAGCAATGGTTACATTCCTTTTGCTTCTGTTAAATATATTATAATCGTAATACATTGAATATTTGTCCAAAGCTCCAAAGTTACTTCACTAGAACTTTCAAACCGAAGTCGAACCCCACTCTGTTTCGGCTTGGAATTTTGTGTGTACGACTGGTTTAAAAGAGATACCACACAGCGCTGAACTTATAATGGCCAAAACAAAGCAAATGGCCAAAACTAGGACTCAGTTCAGTGCTGTGTACTTATGTACTCCCAAGTGGCAAAATTGGGGCTGGCTGTAGACACTGACTGGCACTGAGGAATGCCGGCTGTCAACAAAGGTTCTCTCGGATTGTCTACAGCCACTTACAAATATTTACCGATGCACGAGGTACTCGCCGTGGACACGGAAGGGGTAAAGATTATCCAGCAGTCAGTCCGGACCAGAGTCGTCTCAAATGGTTTATCTGTTTCACGTGTTTCATAGCTACAATGCTAACGTTTTCCCGTTTGAACAGAAGAAACTATCATATCAACTGGCTTTTTGGGACTTCGCTGTAAAACAGTGAAGATGATTAAATGGGTTCTAGATCACTGAGGAATGTGACATAAATGTGCCTGCAGGAATATGCTTAGGAGCATACTAAATACAGCATGTTATTATAAATGATGTCTTACACGATATTAATAAACGTTCACACACACACAGTTATCTCTTCCACCAAGGTTATGGGTGTTTCCTAATATTCCATGTTTATGATAATAACAACAATAATTTGTCAATGGAGAAACTATATATCCAAAATAAACCTCTTTCGCTATCCGATTTTTCGTGTTATACTTATTACATTATTACTATTCTTCTTCTTCTTCTTCTTCTTCTTCTTCTTCTTCTTATTATTATTATTATTATTATTATTATTATTATTATTATTATTATTATTATTATTATTATTATTATTATTATTATTATTAAACGAAAAATTGATTATATGCATCACCTTTTTTAAAAACATGTTTCTAAAGCAACAATACTACCACGAAATGCGAACATTAATTTTTTTAAACACCTGGGGAAAGAATGCGCAGATTTCTTTTGTTTGGACAGAATAATTACGTATAGAACAAACTGTTTCGTTTTTTGTTTCCTCAACACAGACTGCTCCGTTTGTCTCACCTTAGACGACTGCATGTGAATTTAAATAAACGCATGAAATACCCCGCCCCCAGGACAGGCTCGTCTCCTCGATAAGAAAATTCTCTTTCTGTTTGCCCCCAACAACCCTTGCCAATCGGAAAATATTTGGAGCCGGCTGTGCGCGAACGATCTTCACCCAGCAGAACGCAAGGTTGCAACATCCGGTTCAGTTTTAAAGCTGAATTTTCTTCTTAGTTCTTTGACCAATATGGCTGCCAGCGCCTGTATATACTAACAAGACATGGTTAATGTGGTATCTATTTTAAGAAAATTATTAGAGTAACTAGTGATGTATGTGAGGAATGTAAAACAAGAGATACTCCGGAACGTCTACTATTTGAATGCACACTACGTCATCAGTTGTTAAAGGAGGGAAGAATGAAATTGGAACGAAAGAGTACTTGCAACATTGTCAGGAAAAAGGAGGATGCCAAAACTTTACACTTAAAAGTGGACGTGGTGTCGACACACGCAATGGAAAAATACTTAGAATTAAAGAAGAGTCGAGAACCACAGAGGAATATACGGACAGCAACAACAAATAAAGATGAAACAGATCTCAGGTGATCGACTAGATTGCAGGAAACGGAAATACACCAGCAAAGACAGTAGCTGCTGATGGAAATACCATCGTTTCTGATCATCAACCGGTAGTGAGGCAGCCAAAAGAAATGACTTCAAGGAATTTATTTGCCGGGAAAAGTATAACTAGGTTGCGAACCTTTATATTGGGTGGAAGGAAAGTCATTACATTAATTTAAACTAGTGGTAGATCTCGGTATTTGGAGCACATTTTGTATCTTAAGTTTTTGTCTCTGACCATTTCCTACGCATATATTTTAGTTTTTTCGAAAAAAATCTGGCAACACTGCAGATTGCGCGGATGTCACTTTCTCTAGTTCAGTACATAAACACAATAACGGTGCTTCTTGAGGACATAAACAAATACCTTGCCTTGTCCTTCCGTGTTTACTGCGGCACTGTAGGCAATCACAAGTGTTGGTTCCCAAAACATTAAGCTAAAGCGGAAGTGCCAGATCTGTTCACATCCACAAGCCAGTTCAATTCCCTGACCAACCTCAACGCAACGTTCTCGACTTACTGCACGTGTGGAAAAGCTGCTTGGAGTATTCCTTCACGTCTTTTAAGTGATTAATTATTTCGTAACGCTATGTGATGTCCTATAATTACTACCGAAGATATGTCAGAAATAAGTTACTCTATGCGTCTTACAAGTAAGAAACTGTTATCTTCGTATATTCCTGTGGAATGACGCATTCAAGTTGGATCAAAACCATTTATTTTTTCCAAATCGGCTGATCAAAAAACAAAATACCATTAAACTTTTTTGTTTGTAATGCTTCTATGAAGCACATATTAGAAGGAAGGTAATCACTTCCCTTGCACCCTATCGCGAAACGAGGCAATCGCAAGTTACCTGACACATCAGCGGTGCTCAAGTACAGGGGGGAAGGGGAGGTTGTAATCATCACTTTCCACCCGCTGGGATACAATAACGCATTTGTTCGTGGTTAATGAGTTCCAGTGGTAGCATTGCGGCGTCACTCTTACGTATAGAAAATCAAAGGCGTAGACATTCGTATTCTATTCCTGATTTACTCACATGGTGCTTCTGAGGGTGACTTCTTCGGAACAATTTACATTCAACAAGGTCTTAAGTATTTCGTGCAAAAATGTACTGCACAATCTCAAAAGATAAGCAGATTATCACCTATCGTTCTGCGATATTCACTTTTAATGTACGTCATTCTTGAAAATGTTTGTTCGCAGATATAAGTGGAGCCAAAGAATGATATTAAACTAGATGCAAACAAGCGTAATCTCGGATTCTCAGTGCAGGGCAAAGACTCAAATAATTCCCTTCTTTCTCCGAACATTTTACGGTCGTGGAATTCTGCAATGCAAGAGGCTCTTGTGGCGTTTCACTACATGGAAACTACAAAGGAGTGCAAAATAACTCGATTTTGGTTTGATTTCAGATCTTCAAATTGTGAAGAGACCGTGTCACAATTTCTTCGAAAGTTCCGTGTATTTTTTCATAATAACGTTTATGATGAACACGGAAGGTAAGCGAGGGAAATTGTATTAGAATCTGCAACTAGCAATCTTATACATCAGGCAGTTAACTTTATCGTCTTCATCTCGAATACAAAACACTTTATTATTTTTGAGAATTTTCTATTTTCTTAAATAGGAATATGTTATTTCTTATTTTTATCCCCTGGCTTTGCAAAGAGAACAGAACTTCGAAAGCATCGTATAGCAACCAGCTCTTAAAACATTTCATTATAAAATTAAAGCATGCTGTGTTCTTTTATCCCCCTTGCACCTGCAAGAAACTTGGCAATAAGGTATTTTCTGAAAATGCTTATATCTATTAAAATGAAGTCGATAGCATTTGCAAGAATAGCGTGTATAAAAGTGACTGTAGCTTTACATATATTTGTGAACCGAGTTTCTCCAAATTGAACTATGTTAAAAGTCTGTATCCCAAGAGGCTACGCGACGATCACTTGGTGGCTATGCACTTCGACTTTGTTGCCAAATATTGATCGACTTCTTAAGCGTAAGTAGTATCAAAGAAGCTACTGATAGATGTTTATCGCATAAGATTTGAAAGTGCCCTCGTAATTCAGACGCAATGAACATATAAGAAAACTGTCACTGAGTAATAAGGAGTGGCAAATTCCCATATAGTGGAAGGAGGTAAATCCAATATCCCCTCTTTGGCAAACGTTGAACGCCGTTGTTCTAGAAGAAGAACTGAAGGAATATTTACATAATCGTTAAACTGGATGACAGCTAGCTACAACGTTTATATGAGAGTTTTCAATAACAACACTAACACCTGTAACAATTATCTCAGAAATGGTTAATGTCAAAACATGTTGAATTGACATATATGGCATGTCTTACTACATTTTTTCTGTATAGTAAGATTTTCTATTTACCAGAAGACAATGAAGAGCACTTCACAGGCTAGTCCCAGAAAATTCTATGTTTGTCATTTGCTATTCAACATCTTAGACATCTAGTCTTTTATTCAAAATGTACAGAATCATTTTGGTAAAATAAAAAATAACGAACTTTTGCAATCTAATGGGTAATTTGACACCATGTTCCGTTCTTACAAATTGTTGAACTTGTATACCAAGTTTGGTAATAAACCGACTTTTCGTTCTTTAACACACACACAAAAATCACGCAAACACACACACACACACACACACACACACACACACACACACACACACACACACACACACACACACACACACACACATCCCGGGTGGAAGCTACTGGTTCGACCATAGGCGAACCAAGAATTCTAGATGTTGAAGCTAATTTGTACAATACAATTATTGTCAATGAAGTAATTTGTCTCCAATATTTGGAATATTTGAAGCCGTCTGGCTTTTTGACGAATGGATATAAATTATTTATTGTTTCACTAACTGTCGAACAAATACTGAGTAAACAATGCTGCAATGTGCAACTGTTTTTATTGACAATAATTATATTGCGCACATTTGTTACACTCATCATGTAGAATCCCTGATTAACGTATGGGCGAAGAGACAAGTGGTAAAGGAAACAATAAATAGCTTATTGTCGAACAACACACGCAGAAATACGACTATGCCACACCCCATCTGAAATCGAGACAATGTGGAAATAAGAAAAAGCAACTCATCCTACTTTGATATGTTCCCCATGAAGTAATCTACTTTTTCAAACATATTAGCATATCTCTTACCTAAGCAAGCAATAAAGTTGACTGTATTCCTACACTGAATCAAATCCTACTCAACCTCACCTTTGGGATGCCACTTGAAAGATAAACTTCCCGGAACAACGTCACATTTCTAACCACATCCAAACTTCTGTGGTAATATCCGTACATTCATACCAACGGATTCATAATAGTTTTACACTATCCGAGTTCTATTCCAACTATAAAAATTATTTCCTCCACTGCGTGTAGCATACAGAAAGTATTGTATCCCACCCCAAAAAAATTTGACGTTGAAATTACGCTAGAAGCATGTTTCGAAGTCAGTACCAAAAAAAAGGCATTTTTGGAAAAAGATCCGAATGTGTGTGTGTATATGTGTGTATGTGTATGTGTGTGTGTGTGTGTGTGTGTGTGTGTGTGTGTGTGTGTGTGTGTGTGTGTGTCCTTAAACGTACAGCTTAGTGAAATTACTGACGATGGAAATGGACCTTTGGCAAAGAACAGCAAGAATTTCTATAAAGGAAAATAATAAAACGCACGGTTAGAAACATTATGGATGTATGGGAGCTAAACGAACGATATTGGATGAAATCATGTTCAAACAATTGGAATTGCATGATCGTGTAAGGCGGAACCCTGAGAACAGAGTACCAAACAATGTATTGGAATGGATACCATCAAGGGATCGAAAGATTCAATGATTAGAAAGGATAACATCACACAGGCAATGAGGAACTTAAATATGGATAACTAGTACACCGGCAAAGAAGAATGGAGAAGGTTTATCGGAAAATGTGTAACACATTAAAAACCCTATTTATTCCCTTCCATTTTGCGGATGCGCGCGTGATTCAGCGATTGTAGGGGTGATGTAAGTAATTTGAGATACGCAATACATAGCTTGCAGCTAAACATAACGCAGCTATATGGTGTTAAATGTATTGATAATTGATGCTGATAAATCGGTGTTAAACAGAAGTCGGGTGAAAATTTGACTTAGAACGCCTTTAAGACTGTTACAGAAGTATAGAAATATAGAATTTCAAAAGCTTGCTATTAGCGTTCTCAAGCTTTAACTGCTATGGTGGCTAAGTTGGTAACGACAAAAGCTGATGCCCCTAAGGAATTGTGGGGAAAAGTAGATTCATGCATCCGTGTGATTCGTGAACTTTTCACCGTTTAACTATGCAACACAACGGTACCGCCCCCCCCCCCCCCCTTCCTTAGTTGATTTCAGGAATCCACAGGTCAGGTTTAGTCGTTTCGTGACCGCTATCAAAGAAGGAAATTATGTCTGCGTGATCAGTCTACGTCATTTGTAACAATATTGTATTACATGGTTTTCTTTGAGCCAACATTGAACATACAACGAAAAAACTAGTAAATGTTTTCTGATCTACATTTTTATATGGATATGTTGCATACATTTTCTATTGTTGATGTTGTTATTATTGTTGTTATTATTGTTATTATTATTATTATTATTATTATTATTATTATTATTATTATTATTATTATTATTATTATTATTATTATTATTATTATTATTATTATTATTATTATTATTATTATTATTATTATTATTATTATTATTTCGTTGTTTTGATTAAAGATTTAAAGCCTGCCAAAGTTCTAGAAGGCATACAATCTAAACACAACAAGCATACCATGTCACGTGACAACTTTCTTAACCAAAAAATTCAAATTATGACACTTTATTTCAAATGTATAAGATCACTTGGTAGTGTGGATAAACTAATTAGTTATGCTCTCATTGTGGAAGAGTTAAAACCTGAGTTTACTTTACATAGATTCTGTGATGTCAGGAATCTTGAGAATGACAGCCTTTTACTGTAGATGTAGTTAATGTAAGAGTTAACCTACAATGTGAACTCAGTTGTACAAACAGCTCTACTGACAAAAAATAAGTGCAGAGGTTTAGTTGGCACAAACGTATTCAAAGAACTGTGCAAGAAAATATGTTGTTTTGAGAGAATTTGCTGCTTTTGTTACAGCAATATTTTGCTCCACATGTGTCTGAACAATATTTCTGTATGACAAACATAGAAAAATTTAAACTCGCATTTCAGATGACTACCTCTCGGCGCATCTGCGCATTACTGTTACAGATATTACGGCAAAGTTAGAAAGTCTTCTCATATGTTTCGATTATGATAGTTATCTAATGTGTGTAATTCCGATTTCACATCCGTCAAGAGTGTAAGAAGCGAAGAGCCAACACTCCTTTACCCAGCAAAATGTTACGTGGGTTGCGTCCACAGTGGAATTTCTCATGTTCCGGCCTCACGTTTCTCTCCATCTCCTCATGGGTTTTCTGACGCTTTTTCATCCATTCTTTGTGTCTACTGTTTCCATCCGGTGCAATATTCCTCTATTTTTTCATTTTTAGGGAGAATATTTAATTCGTTTCTTACGTCTTCGTTTTTTATTTTGACCATAATTGTGCATTCCTTATGGCCAAAATAAAAAAGATTAAAAACGAATACATAAGAGACGAGTTAAATATTTTTCCTATAAATTAAAATGTAGAGCAATTAGTGCCGGATGGAAACAGCATGTACAAATAATGCATGAAAAACGCTTCCCTAAGTTGTGTTACAATACATATATCCTTTGAAAATATTTCGATGCAGCTCATTACACAAACACATCACACAACAGACACACACGCACACGCACAAGTGAAGTTAGTATAGAGACAACCATTTATTTCATTTGCAACACTCATAATTTTCATTACATTATTACTTGAAGCTTCAAGTTTTTAACAATTAAATTGACAATCCTGTTTGTAAAGAATTAGCCAATTTCTTCCAGCATTTTCCTAGGTATTTCAAATCTCTGCTGTCCCTGTCTCTCTTGTATTCCAATCCTTTGACACCTTCTTAATTGACATAGTTAACCCTCGGTCACCTGGGTTGCGTGCAGTGGTAACTTTGCAAGACCTGCAGCAGCAACAGCAATGTCTCTTGCACAGTTGATTTAGTTGCTTACTTGATAGGCACAAAGCAATGAAGTTGCAGATCGGGTTAAGTATGGACATAAAATATGTCAAATACGTAAGGTATATATTTATTTGGTTAATTGTTTTCAAAAATGGAACCTGCACATAGATGAGTACGAAAAAAGGAAGATATGTGAAGGCAAACAGCACAGCCAAAGCAAAGAGTATCTTGGCACTTCTTTTTCGACGACCTTGAAGCGCTTCAAGTGTGGCATTGAAGTGTACATTTGTTATCTGCTGAACACTTTGGTTCACTTTGCAAAAAGCTGCAATGTAAAATACGGCTATCATAACTGATGGTATAATACCATATACTAACATACGGTAAAGAGGTTCCCCGATGAACACTAAATTAAGGCATTCAATATATGTATCCATTTCATATATTATGAGGACTTCCACTGTTGCCAACATAGCGGCAATAAACCATAGCGCTGTTAGTATCAGCAAAGAGTTACGGTAGTCAAGTTTATCAGCAGGCAATCTGTGTTTGAAACTCTTCAGACCGACATATCTTTGTATGCTGATAGCAACAACTGAGTAAACGTTAAGTGTTATCATGAAACTACGGGAAAAAGTAACAGCGAGACACAATGAATCGCTTCTCATTAAGAAATTTGGCACAACAGTTAGGAAGAAGCTAAGCAGGTAGACAATATCGCTGACACAGAGGTTTATCAGCAGAACAGTCTCCGGGGTGCGGATCTCTGGATGCTTGGCGAACACCACCAGTAGCACAGCGTTGATTATTATTCCGGTACAACACAGCACCAGAAGTAGGAAAATTACAACTATAAAAAATATACCCGGGATCATCTCTGAGGTTAGTAGCGTGCAGTTTCTTCAAGTTGTTGATTAATAACTGAAACAACAGAAGTGACCTAAATTAATTAGAACATGAATTAGAATAATGAGAATTAATTAGCAATACATTTGGGAATAGAAATACCCACCCATACAGGAACGGAGAAGATTAAATTTGATACACTAATATGAAGTCCGCGTTTCTACTGCCCACCCTGCGTAACTGCAGGACTGGCAAGTTGTTCCTTACCGAAATATGTGAGACCTTACAGTGCTCTGTCTAGGTCAGGGGTTGTCCGTCAACCTTCTACTTTCTCTACTGGTAAGTAGGGGAAGTATTGTATTCCACCCAAAAATTCGATGTCGAGATTTCACCGCAAATAGATGTTTTCAGACCCCTTAATAACAAAAAAGCATTTTTAGAAAAAGGTCCGTGTGTGTGTGTGTGTGTGTGTGTGTGTGTGTGTGAGAGAGAGAGAGAGACCTTAATCAAACGTACAACCTAGTGAAATTACAGATGATGAAAATGCACCTTTGGCAAAGAACGGCAACAATTTCTATAAAGGACAAATAATAAATCGCACGGTTAGAAACATTATGGAAGTATGGGAGCTAAACGAACGATTTTGGATGAAATTATGTTCAAACAATTGGAACTGTATGGTCGTGTAAGACGGATCCCTGAGAACAGAATACCAAACAATGTATTGGAATGGATACCATCAAGGGATCGAAAGATTCAATGATTTAAAAGGATAACAACACAAAGACAATGAGAACTTAAATATAGAAAACTAGTACACCGACAAAGAAGAAAGGAGAAGGTTTATCGGACAATTATTGTAACACATTAAAAAGCCTATTTATTCTTTTCCATTTTGCGATTGCGCTCACGATTCAGTGATTGTAGCGGTGGTTGATGTAAGTAATTTGAGATACGCAATACATAGTTCGCAGCTAAACATTACGCAGTTATATGGTGTTAAATGTATTGGCATCTGATGCTGATAAATCGGTGTTAAACAGAAGTCGGGTGAAAATTTGACTTAGAACGCCTTTAAGACTGTTACAGAAGTATAAAATTATCGAATTTCAAAAGCCTGCTATTAGCGTTCTCAATCTGAAATTGCTATGGTGGCTAAGTTGGTAACGACAAAAACTGATGCCCCTAAGGAATTGTGGGGAAAAGCAGATTCATGCATCCGTGTGATTCGTGAACTTTTCGCCGTTTAATTATGCAACACAACGGTATCCCCCCCCCCCTTCCTTAGTTGATTTCAGAAATCCGCAGGTCACGTTCGGTCGTTTCGTGACCGGTATCAGTGGAGGAATTATGTCTGCGTGATCAGTCTACCTCATTTGTAACAAGATATTACATGGGTTTCTTTGAGCCAACATTGAACATACAACGGAAAAACTAGTAAAGGTTTTCTGATCTACATTTTTATATGGATATGTTGCATACATTTTCTATTGTTGTTGTTATTATTATTATTGTTGTTGTTGTTATTATTGTTGTTGTTATTATTAATATTATTATTAATATTATTAATATTAATATTATTATTATTATTATTATTATTATTTCTTTGTTATGATTAATCATTGGTAGTGTGCCAGAGGATAAACTAATTAGTTATGCTCTCATTGTGGAAGAGTTAAAACCTGAGTTTACTTCAGATAAATTCTATGATTTAAGGAATCTTGAGAATGACAGTCTTTTACTGTAGATGTAGTTAATGTAAGAGTTAACCTACAATGTGAACTCAGTTCTACAAACAGCTCTACTGACAAAAAATAAGGGAGAGATTTAGTTGGCACAAACTTATTCAAAGAACAGATAATATGTGTTGTTTTGAGAGAATTTGCTGCTTTTGTTGCAGGAATATTTTGCTCCACATGTGTCTGAACAATATTTCTGTATGACAAACAGAAAAATTTAAACTCGCATTTCAGATGACTACCTCTCGGCGCATCTGCGTATTGCTGTTACAGATATTACGGCAAAGTTAGAAAGTATTCTCATATGTTTCGATTATGATAGTTGTCTAATGTGTGTCATTCCGATTTCACATCCGTCCACCACTGTCAAGAGTGTAAGAAGCGAAGAGTCAATACTCCTCCTGCCACCAAAATGTTACGTGGTTTGCGTCCACAGTGGATTCGGAGCCTACCCGTGCTCTAGGGTCATGCGATCGTTTTCTATAATCCAGTTACGTATCTTTTTCTTTTTTTAATTCCATAGAAAGAAATGCCGCAATACCTATGCTCATCGTCATCTCATCACGTATTAGGAATTTCTCCTGTTCCGCCCTCACCTTTCTCTCCATCTCCTCAGGGTCTTCTGACGCTTCTTCTTCCAATCGGTTGGTAATCATAACACAACTTTGAGAAACGTTTTTCATCCATTCTTTATGTCTGCTGTTTCCATCCGATTCTATATTCTTCTACTTTTTCATTTATAGGAAAATATTTAATTCGTTTCTTATGTCTTCGTTTTTATTTGGTCCATAATTCTGCATGCCTTATGGGCAAAATAAAAAATGACGAATACATAAGAAACGAGTTAAATATTTTCCTATAAATGAAAATATAGAGGAATATAGAACCGGATGGAAACATCACGTACAAGGAATAGATGATAAACGCATCCCTAAGTTGTGTTACGAGTATATCCTCTGAAAATATTTCGCTGTAGCTCATTACACACACACACACACACACACACACACACACACACACACACACACACAAACACACACACGTGAAGTTAGTATACAATCATTTATTTCATTTGCAACACTCATAATGTTCATTACATTGTTACTTAGAGCTTGAAGTTTTTAAAAATTAAATGGACAATTCTGTTTGTAAAGAATTAGACAATTCCTTTCAGCATTTTTCTAGGTATTTCAAATCTCTGCTGTCCCTGTCTCTCTTGTATTCCAGTCCTTTGACACACTCTTACTTGACTTAGTTAACCCTCGATGGGTGCAGTAGTGACTCTAGAAGACCTGCAGCAGCAGCAACAGCAATGCCTCTTGTACAGTTGATCTAATTGCTTACTTGATAGGCACAAAGCAATGAAGTTGCAGATCGGATTAAATATGGACATTAAATATGTCAGATACGTAAGATATAAATTTATTTCGATAAATATTTTCACATATGTAGCCTCCACATGGATGAGCACGAAAAAAGGAAGATATGTGAAGGCAAACAGCACAGCCAAAGCAAAGAGTATCTTGGCACTTCTTTTTCGACGACCTTGAAGCGTTTTAAGTGTGGCATTGAAGTGTACATTTGTTATCTGCTGAACACTTTGGTTCATCCTACAAAAAGCTGCAATGTAAAATAGGGCTAATATAACTGATGGTATAATACCATGTACTAACATACGGTAAAGAGGTTCCCCGGTGAACACTAAATTAAGGCATTCAATATATGTATCCATTTCATATATTATGAGGACCTCCACTGTTGCCAACATAGCGGCAATAAACCATAGCGCTGTTAGTATCAGCAAAGAGTTACGGTAGTCAAGTTTATCAGCAGGCAATCTGTGTTTGAAACTCTTCAGACCGACATATCTTTGTATGCTGATAGCAACAACTGAGTAAACGTTAAGTGTTATCATGAAACTACGATAAAATGTAACAGTGAGGCACAATGAATCGCTTCTGATTAAGAAATCTGGCACAGCATTTAGGAAGAAGCTAAGCAGGTAGACAATATCGCTGACACATAGGTTTATCAGCAGAACAGTCTCCGGGGTGCGGATCTCTGGATGCTTGGCGAACACCACCAGTAGCACAGCGTTGATTATCATTCCGGCACCGGAAGTAGGACAATTACAACTATCACAAATATATTCGGGTTCATCTCTGAGGTCAGTAGCGCAAAATTTCTTCAAGTAGCTGATTAATAACTGAAACAACAGAAGTGACCTAAATTAATTAGAACATTAATTAGAATAATGAGAATTAATTAGAAATACATTTGGGAATAGAAATACCCACCCATACAGGAACGGAGAAGATTAAATTTGATATACTAATATGAAGTCCGCGTTTCTACTTCCCACCCTGTGTAACTGCAGGACTGGCAAGTTGTTCCTTACCAAAATATGCGAGACCTTGCAGTGTTCTGTCTAGTTAGGGGTTGTCCGTCAGCCTTCTACTTTCTCTACTGGTAAGTAGGGGAAGTATTGTATTCCACCCAAAACTTCGATGTCGAGATTTTACCGGAAATATGTTTTCAGACCCCTTAATAACAAAAAAAGCATTTTTACAAAAAGGTGTGTGTGCGTGTGCGTGTGCGTGTGTGTGTGTATGTGTATGTGTGTGTGGACAACATAAATCAAAAACGAAAACTCGGTTGGAAACCAAAGTTGGTATTTAAGTTTAATGTCTTTCAAGGATGCCACACAAAGATTTTGAAGAAAATAGCCCCACCCTAAACTACCCTTTTCGTGGCAAAAATTTTTCAAAAACTCTGATTTTCTTGAAAATTACCAACGATTTTGATTAAAATGTCATATGTTTAAGACATTTGTATGAAAAATGAAATGTATACTTTGAATTTTCTGGCTATTGTCTATGTAGTCCTGTTTACTCTGGAGGACTTTTGAATAACATGTAAACCGTAAGAGATAGACAAAACCTTACTGTACAAAAAATGTAGGTCTCTCTAAAACACACAATTTATGCCCGAATAAGTTGTTTTGTAGAGTGAACCATTTCGGAGATCTTCCTTGTTATTTATGTGAGTTTCGGAAGACTTAAAACTTTCGTGAAATGGAACATCATTGTTCATCTGTTTATATGTTAAGTGTGCATAGAGAACGGGATCTCAAAGCTTTAAAATATCTATCACTCAAAGCCTAGTGTATTCTGATATTTCTGTTACACCTAGAAGGAAATAAACATAGAATAATTTGTACAAATGTTTATCTCAACTAACACGAAGAAGATATAGTAACAACAGTTTGTAAGAATGGTTGGTACAAGAGTAGAGAAAGTCATGTGAGTGCAACACATCAGATTTTTCATAAAGGGGTCCACATTAATGGTGAAAGAATTAATCACGGGCGAAGCCACACAACTTTAAGATAGCAACAATCTACTCATAGCCATCAGCCGCACAGATTAGAAGTTTTCAAACATGGTGTTTTATTCAACTAAAACTATACTAACTTAGTAATAACTGACGTATTTAAATACTTTCATGATATTCTCATGAAAATGTTACTCATAGATACAGGTTGGAAAATTTAATTAAATTAGGAATAGAGATCAATAAGAATAAAATGTCAAATATTTTATTATATACAGAAGACGTGGTTTTAATACCAAAAATGGAGATAAACTATTCGCACAACAGGCGTTACACCGCTTGAACCGGGTATGTGGTTTCAAAATATCAACAGAAAAAATTAAAGTAATGACTTTTTGGGGAAGACAATATATATGTTAAAAATAATTTTACAAAATAAATAATTAGAACCGTTAAGACCAACTATTTGGGATGTAGAACCTGGAGAAATAAAACAAGAAGAGAGACACTGTTGAAGTTCATAAAACAATGGCGGGCCTTACACTACTCCATAGAAGTGACACGTGGATTCTCACGAAGAAAATGAAAAGCCAAATACAAAGTGCAGACATGAACTTTGTAAGGAAAACAAAGGAGTGCTCTATGCTAGATAAAATAAAAAATGAAGACACAAGAAAATATCTTAATATAGATTCAATAAATAGCAAAATGAAAAATATCAAGGCTGCCAAAGATTACATTCCACTATCAACCAAAAGGAAAGAGAGCCCTGATGTAGGGAAGTAGCAGAAGAAGAATAAAAAGAAGAAAAAGAAAATTTCACGTTGGTTAGTACATCCAAGAAGACTTGACACAAAGTGGGCAAGGATCGCAATAATGAATGCTCTACCGGAAGTGAATTGGAATGGCTTTCGCAAGACCAACAACCTCGCACTACCTAGCATTGAACTGTGAAACAAAACTGATGGTATATGCGACAGGCGTTGTTCAATTGGCGGCGCAATTACCAATATGCAGACACAGCAGATAGACAATTATGTGATTGTTTTGCGGGAAAGCTGATGTGGTGACTCACATTCAGATATCTAGTAAATATTTGTTCATTTGCAGTGCCTGTTGGATTATTTAAAGCGTAGTATATGGCGAAAATTGCTAAAAAAATTATATTTTTAGTTTTGTGTGCAGTTTTACTGATTGTGTTCTTCATTTTTGCTTTGAACGCTCTTTCCGTGAATGAATTTTATGGTATAAATAAAACTATTGTTATAAATATACCAAAATAATAAAAAGGGCTTACCAGAGGAAGGAATAAATTCGGCTGGGTATCTTCACTGAAGATAACTGCTCAGTGCCAGTTTAACGTCGGTAAAGCAAGGAGGAAATTTCATTTCCGGAAGGACACACTTTTATCGTGCGCAATATGTTTGTAAATAAGTTAGGTTTCCTGTGGTGATTAGATATAGATACAGCGGTCCTGAATGGAATCTACGGCGACAAAACTTCCGCTTTTGTTCCATTTAAAGCCAATTAAAGGGTTATTATTGTTTTTAGGTAACTAGTAGTTTGACTATCTATAATTTTTTAGAGGAGGTGATTTGTTAGATATAATACTATATCGTTCACATTTTAAACCACGAAGCCTGTGTTCAAAAGCAATAATTACGGGTATATGAAACCCCGATATTTAATAATACAACGTGTATGAGTTGAGAAAGTTTAATAATAATAATGAGTGAGTGAGTGATTAGGGTTTAAGGGCCCGTCGACAGCTAGGTCATTAGAGCCCCTAATAATAATAATAATAATAATAATAATAATAATAATAATAATAATAATAATAATAATAATAATAATAATAATAATAATAATAATAATAATAATAATAATAATAATAATAATAATAATAATAATAATAATAATAATAATAATAATAATAATAATAATAATAATAATAATAATAATAATAATAATAATAATAATAATAATAATAATAATAATAATAATAATAATAATAATAATAATAATAATAATAATAATAATAATAATAATAATAATAATAATAATAATAATAATAATAATAATAATAATAATAATAATAATAATAATAATAATAATAATAATAATAATAATAATAATAATAATAATAATAATAATAATAATAATAATAATAATAATAATAATAATAATAATAATAATAAAAACTGCAGTGCGAGCAAAGAAATTCAAAGAAATTTTTACTTATTCCTGTGCTACTTATTATTAGTAAGTAATGGAAGCATCCAATTCCACCCAAAAAATTTACTTTGAAATTTTCCCGGAGATATGCTTTTTAGGCTCGCGCAATCCAAATAGCGTTTTTAGAAAATGCGTGAGTTGGGAAATGAGGATCAGTTAAGGGAATTTCAATATAATATTAAAACTAATAGTGATTAATAACTAGGAATTGTGTTGCTTATTGTTTGAAGTGTTTACTTTATAAGCATGGTACACAGCGTAAAAGAACTTAAAATCCAAACATTTTAAATGAATGACTTTGACCACCATTACCCACCTAGAGGGGTAGTCAACTATAGGTATATATTAAAATAACAGAATTTTTTTATTTTGAAATGAAATAACATAACATTTTTCTCTTTAACTATTAACTAATGGAAATATGACATTGTTATTAATAGTTTGGACCTATTCTAAAATAACTTGCAAAATATCACATCCAAATTTAGTCCTTATTGTTCAATTTATCTTTCTCAAACATAGATCACACGTGTGATACTGCACTCAACATGGACCCAAATACCACAACTTGTACATCTGAACCAAAGTCCCCCGTCTCTGCCAAATTCTTCACATATGAAACATATATCCTTGTTGGTTTCAATATCATCTTCGCTGTTTTGACACAGTTCCGTTTCACTTAGCTCTATCTCATTCTCCTCTTCTGATGAACTGAAAACAAACATCCTAATTTAGCTTCGTCAGTTTCTCCCTGAGAAATTCTTTTCTGCAATGCACTGAAAGGAATTTGGCATGACTTAGATGATCGAATAGCTTTGATGGCTGATTCTTTCGTCCAAGCAGCTTTATCAGTAGTCCTTTTCCTATTACGTGCCATTTGCTAAGTGTGTTATTATATTTCATGTGGGGAAATGAGTCACTCGGAAGATAATGGCAGTCACCTTGACTCCCATTTCCCCACAGGCTTAACCTCACTATTATCCTCGTGGTGGAAGAGCTACTGCATACTTATCAAGAAAATATCAACAGAATCCTACAGCTAAGAGTGCTAACTTAATTTATTCCTAAAACTAAAGGTATTTAAATAGTAAATTGTGTACTCACATCAGACTCTCCAACGGTAAAAACTTAGATCACAAAATTACAAAACGTGTTCGTGCACCTCGTGACCTCTCACAGAACAGAATAATGGCGGCCTTTGATGCAGTTGTTTGTCTTGCCAACCGCTAGATGTCAGGACTTAGTAGAGGTCTTCAACTGAACCCGTTTTCTATATTCTAGACTAGACTGACTCCCATTTCCCACTGACCACGATTCCCCCTCTCTCCCCTAGGTGCTGTATGAGGGGTAGTGCATGGGTGTGGTGTGGTCTGAGTGAGAACTAAATAACTAAAACAGGAAAAGTCGATTAAATACCATATTTGGCACAGCTTCTTCAAAGAAAGTGACACGAAGATTCTCTGGAATACGTTCAGGTGCTAAATTATCCAATATTTATATGGAAAAATGTTTTGTTACTTTGATTTTACAAAAAAAAAAAAAATATTTGCATGATGAATCTTGAATTTTTTGGGGGATAGCTTGTGAACTCCGCTTTATTCTGAGTGACTTGTGTGTCTATAATACATAAACCATAAGAGATATGGAGGAGCTGAAATTTGTGACTTTCTTTTAAGCAAAATCCTTTTACTCCTGAAAAACTTGTTTTCCAATTTTTTGCGTCTTAAGAATCTTCTCAGTTGTCACATAAAGGTATTTATCTAATATTATAATAATCCGTGATACTTTATTTCATAGTTATTAGGTAACAACATCTATATATTCTAATAAAACACAAAGCACACTATCGAAACATAAAATACAACAAAACGTATCTCATTTTTCTTGATAGTATATTTCTGGAAGTATATTAACAGTTGCATCTTGGTGTACCTTTACAATTTTACCTGATGAACGTTGAAAATCACCTGCATCCAAATCTGTAGAGCATAAAATATTTGCTAATGTATTCTATATTTTTTTAATGCCTACGTTACTTTCTTTCTCTGAATAAATAGATTTCGCAGTAAACACATTTAATTTAATATACTAAAGTACTTTTAACGTAGATAAGATATTGTGGACTATCCACTTATGCCTGATTATCATCTCTTGGTCGTGGCATTATTGCTTTTCTTACATCGCTTCCTCCTTTTCTTGTGTTTTTGAACATCTGAAGTATCCATGTGCATTAAAAATAACTGCAGATCTACCTTCAATGAATAGCCTACTAACGCAAATTGGTTCATTTATATTGATCATATGCCCAGTTTCTAATTTTCCTGGACTAAATTCTAAAATTGTTGTTCTTGCTCTCACAGAATGTTGGATTAGTTGTTGTACCAACTGTAAAAACAAATCTTAATTAAAATGTAAGAATGTTATTGTAAGTAGTTTACCTTTAAATCATTAATTTTAGTTTTTCTTTTCAAAGAGGGCATGTATAATAGAACTGGTATTAAATCAAATATGCTGTTTATCGATTTTGATTAAAGTCTTAAGTAAGACATTGTCATAAAATACTTAAAGTGTATATTTTGAACTTTCTTCCCGTAACTCGTGAGGTTATGTTCATTTAGATTAAATTTTCTATAATGTTTCTCGCCCTTCTCCTACTCCTCCTCCCCCCTCCTCCTCTTCCTCCCCTCCTCCCCCTCCTCCTCCTCCTCCTCCTCCTCATCATCATCATCATCACCTTTCACGGTTTAAGCGTTTTGGCATGTTCCAATCTCATTTTTAAAACTGTTCTATCCATCGTCTTTTAGGTCTGCCAATGTTTCTTTGGCCTTTTGGTGTATATTTTAAAACCAACTTTGTATAGTAGTTTTCATCCATCCTATCCACATGTTGTTTCCAGTTGTTTTGATTTTCTTTAATTTTTTCAGTAAGTTGAAGATTCTTAATTATTTACTTCAGTCAGTAATTCCTGCGCATCTCTACTGCTGCTTCTATCTTTCCTACTATTTGTTTGGTCACTGTCCCACATACGTTAACAACCATCACTTTGTATAATTTTATTTTTGTCTCTTTCCTTGTAGCTTTCAATTTTCACTTGGTGCTACCGCATATCTGGCTGAGTTGATTAATTTTGTTTATTATGTCATCATTTTGCAATTATGAGAAATTACAGCCTAAATAGTTAAAACAGTTTATTTTTTCTAATATTCTATCTTGTACTACTGTTTTGTTTTTACTGTTTACACCCCTAAAAGTCATCGTTTGACTATTCTGTGGTGATACGTTTGTTTTTACAACTGTAAGATAATGAGAGATAGGCAGTAAAGTTCAGAATTCATAAATACATTTAATATGTGACTACTTTCCTTCAAAGAATTGATAGTATTGGAAATGTTCTTTGTTGCAGTTTTAGTTTTCCTATTTGAGGTGTTGCCCCTACTTTTATCCCCCACCCTCTTCGCTTAATTTGAAATAATTTGTGGAACACAATATAACGTCTTGCACTTGCATGACTTTCTCTACTCACTCTTCTTGAATAGGTTATTCTTCTATGTAATTCTTGTTAGTCCTGATAGCATTTCTACATTTCGTTATATGTTTATGTAGCAGTGCAGTGCGCTATAGCAAAATTAAGATTTTTGTGTAATGTACACTACAATGATTTTCTAAATGCAATAACCGTAACTAAGGTACTCTATGGTCAATCACGCAAACTTCTTTAGACTTTTTGTGAAGGGATTTGATATTGCCATGTTCTTTGATGTAATCAAAAGCGTGATAAAACGTTAAAAATGACTTTCGGTTCCAAACAACATGTCCAAACCGTTCAAATGCAAACTGATAACAGGATTATGACTTGTATGCTTAACCAAGGATGAGGATAATACCCCTTGATAGCAAGTCGTTTATTTGGCTTCAATCTGCAAATGGATTTGGCATTCTCATTCCGTATCACGGCCGCCAACAGAGATTAGCTCCACCAGTCACAAAGCAAAACCACGCACTTCACCCAAATTTCAGCGTCAGAAGGTGTCAGCAGTGACAGCCAGTTCGCCGCAACTCCACGGGGCTACTGCCCTCAAAGGGATAGCCTCTACGAGTTCAACAGGTCATGAGATCTCTCAAAATTCCTATTACGCAGTCAATAAAACCGTATGTAAATGACAGCAGAAGACTAAACCGTTATAAAACAGCCAGTAGGAATAATACTATACAGAACATTTTACTAAGAAATCTGATGTGTTACACTTACATGACTTTCTCCACTCTTGCACTATTCCTTTATCTTCTTCGTGTTAGTGGAGCTAAACATTTGCACAAACTATCTTATTGCTCATTTTCTTGTAGGCACAAGGGATCCAGTATGCTTTGAGCGATTGTAGAGTCTTTTAAAGCTTTGAAATTCCGTTCTCTTTGCACGAATAAGATATAAAAAATGAGTAATCTTCCATTGAGGAACGTATAAGTACTACAAAACTAACTCAAATAACAAGGAGTATCTCCGAAATGGTTCATTCTATAAGAAATTTATTTGGATAATATATAAATTATGTGTTTTAGTAAGATCTACGCTTTGTATAGTACAATCTGGATTACCAGTTATTCAAAAGTCACCCAGAGAAAACAGGACTACATAGGCTGCAGCTAGAAATTTGAAAACATGCATTTCATTTACCATAAAAATACCTCAAACATATGGCAATTTATAAAAATCCTTAGAACCATTTTCAGTAAATCAGTTTTCGAAAAATTTTCCATGTGAAGGGTAGTTAGGAGGGAGGACTTTTCTTCATAATCTTCGTGTTGTGTCCTTGAAGTATATTAACTTTAAACACCAACGCCCGGACATTTTCTAAAAATGCTTTTGTTTTAAATTCAGAGGGACTCAAAACATATAATTCCGGTGAAATCTCAACATTGAAATTTTGGATGGAATACGATACTACCCCTACCTATATGTACTAGAGAAAGTAAAAAAGTGGGATAAACACTAAACTTCGTATTTAAATTCAGCATCTTCCAGGTGTAGAACGAAACTGTTTTCTGTAATGAATAGTGTAGGATGGGAAATTTTCATGCAGATTCTTGAAAGATGTTGGACTTGAACCCCAACTCTGGTATTTAACAAACTTTTCGCTTTTGAGTTATGCCCCTCAGACACACATACACACGCGCGCGTGCATACACACACACACACACACACACACACACACACACACATACACACGCACACACATAAAGGACATTTTTTATATAAAAGGTATTGTTCGTGGGACATCAAAGTGTGCATTTCCCTAAAATCTCGGAATCACATTTTCCAGTGGAATGCAACCTATTGTTTAGGTAGCATAGAGAAAGCAAAAAGTTAAATCACAATTAACAAAGATATAACCCTATGGATATGTTGTTCTAATGGTAAATGAGAGCTGACAAATGTAATTTGGGAATTAGAAACCCTGTAGTCTAACTCAATTTTCGTTTGTAGGGTGATAATAGAACGCTTGTTCAATGCAAATGCTTTAACTGCCACAGTTTACGCGCACGAAAAATGCTGTACGAAATGTTTGAATAAGGAAATACCTTGAAGGTTTAGTTAATGTTTCGTGAGCATGACCAAGGCGTGCGGATTAGTGTTTCTAGGGGCCGTTAAAGGGAAAAGAAGAGACAAAGCTGCCTGGAATTTAGATACAGATCACAATTCACCGGTCACGCTCTCCCGGTGCCCATAAAGCTTCCTCTAGTTGCAATCTGCTGGAGGGTTTGATTGATTCTTGTAACTTCCTTCAAAAGAGACACGCAGCGATTCCAGAAGGTATCCGACTCCACTTTAAAAGTCTTGCAACCAAATTAGTGCAGTAAGAAGAAATGTTTTGGGAAAATTAATTATGTAATGCACCCAGAAAAAATAAAAGTTTTTACGAGGTGAAAAATCCTTGGTGGGACCGGTTTCGTGGCGTGCGGCCGACCGGCGAGGCTGATTGCTGTGTCGTAAGTGCGAGAAATCCGCAAAAATAAAGTTTGTCATGTAAGTTACTTCTAATTTATATAAACACTTAAAAAGTAAAATAATATTACATACATCAAGCAACGAGTTGCTGGAACTGCCTTTCTTTGTTATTAAAGCATTACTGGTACCCGCCTAGGAAATTGCACATTACACTGTGCAATTTAATCTAGACAAATGTGCGAGCAACCACGTGACAGTGAAGCGCAGCACAGAGTTTCCAGAGCATTCGAGAAGTGTCCGACGGCCGGCTTATTTGTAGACGTTCGAGAAAGTTCTGGCAACGTCATCGCCAGTATAAAACCTTGAGGAGCGCGTAAAGTAGATCAGTTTTTGAGTCGGCCAGTGTCAATGAGTGAGACAGCTGTAAAAGATACGTCGCATCGAAGTGAAGGAGTTTTAACGAGTGTTAAGTGATTGTATCATAGAGTTGGTATATGAGAGACAGTGAAAGGACTGAGTCAAGCCTACGAGAAGTAAACAGTTGAGTTGTATTATCACGAAAAACCTTGGACTGTGTTAACGTCAGTACAAGAGAAGTATTTTTTACTTTCTCTACTGGTAAGTAGGGGAAGTATTGTATTCCACCCAAAAATTCGATGTTGAGATTTCACCGGAAATATATGTTTTGAGGCACCCTGAATCCAAAAACAGCATTTTTAGAAAAAAGGTCCGTGTGTGTGTCTGTGTGTCAGTCTGTCGACAGCATAACTCAAAAGCGAAAAGTCGGTTAAAAACCAAAGTTAATATTTAAGTTTAATGTCTTTCAAGAATGTGATACGAAGATTTTGAAGAAAATAGCCCCACCCTAAACTACCCTTTACATGGAAAATGTTTCGAAAGTTTTGATTTTCTTGAAAATGGCTCTAACGATTTTGATTAAAATGACATAGGTTTGAGATATTTTTTGACAAATGAAATGTATGTGTTGAATTTCCTGGCTATAGCCCTGTAGTCGTTTTTACTCTGGACAACTTTTGCATGACTCGTAAACCGTTAGAGATAGACCAACTCGTACTCTACAAAAAATGTAGATCTTGCCAAAATACATAATTTCTGTCTCAATAAATTTTCTTGTAGGGTGATCCATTTCGGAAATATTCCTTGTTATGTGTTCTCCGGTTTCCCCCGAATCTCATTCCACCTGTACTCCATGCATCATCAGTGTCACCGCCTGCGGAGCCGTATGTAGTAAAGCGGGCGTTACCATGCCTACCTTTAGAATGGTCAGCTAGTGGAAGAAAGAAGGGGCAGGCTATACAACGCAACATTGACATGGTTTTCTCTACTCGCTTCATCCTTCCCTACGCGGTCTTCAACATACAGTACATAGAATTTTCTTGACTGAAATAGAAATGCCACATAATACATTCACACGGTTATCTGTACTCATGTTTCTTTTAAGAAAGACAATCCAATTTATTTATTTCATACAATTTGTTTTTCCTACTGTGGTGCCTGTGGTTGTTCTACTCTGCTTTTGCATATTGTTTTCCTTGTGTTTTTGATTATTTTTGGTTCTTTATGGTATTCAACCTAGGTATAGAAGTTGGGAGATAAATACATTAAAACACGCGCAACGCCGAGAATTTCACCTAGTATTATATACATCTTAGTATTTTAATTATTTCGTCTTCATCTTTACTCCAAGGGTTAGGCAATGTTTCCTATTTCGGCTTCAAAACCTTCTAAAATGTTGAGGTGAAAATGTTAGGTTAACTGCCACAAATATAGTGAAAAAATTGACTTTTTAATCAAGTTCTGACCATGGTGTCATGGTCTTCCTGGATGTCTTTTTCCAGTAGGTCTGTGGTTTACACTTTCCTCAGGATTCCTTCTCAAGAGTCTCTCCATTCATTCCTGCAATTGTTAATTTTATCTGCCAAAGGATTTATTTCTAGTTCTTTCCTTATTTTTTCGCTTGAAATCTTTTCTAAAAGTGCGTCCTTTTACTGTTGTTAAGAATCTCATTTCAGCAGCCTGTATCTTGTTTCCGTCAGCTTTTGTCATCGTCATGTTTCGGATCCATAAAGAAAAGCAGGCACGACCATAAAACTTTCGATATCTTGATATTCTTCTACTTAGATGACCTCGAAATTTGTTATCCTGATATTGTCACGGTGCAAATTTTCAAGTCAATCAGACGACTCAAAATACATCATCGGCCCTGGACGTTATATTTTCAAGTCAATCGACTCAAATTGGTGAAATTTGCGTTATATTGATAAATTTAGCGGAGTCGCTTTTCCTTATTCTCACGATTCTGGTTAGTACATTAGGTCAAGGTCATATTGTATTGTCATCAGCTTATGACTACAAATTTTCAAGTGTCAGATGGCTAAGTTGGTGAAATTTGTGTCGAAAGATTCTGTTACGTACATATAGGTCGAACTAATTTCAAACATGCAATGAAAAACCATACAAATATGGTTATTATTCTATATTGATTTTGATTATGATTTCGTCATTCAGATATGGATTTTATTATTCCTATGGATTTTGATTCTGATTCTTGTTATTGTTATTTTTTAAATTGACGGTTTTGAATTTGATGTTGACATTCTGATGCTGACATTTCGATGATGACATTTTGATGTCACTGTGTTGACTGTAGTTTTGACCTTTTGATTTTGTTTCATTGATTTTGGTTTTTCAATTTTGATGTCGATACGTATTTAGATATAGATATAGATCATAAGATATATTTCCATTTTTTGATACCTATGTTGATATTCATTTTTCGTATGTTTTCAATACCGGTATTCCGGTATCGATAACAAATTTTAGATATTGATTGATATAGAAATTTCTTTGCCTATCAATCTCTTAGATATAGAAATTTCGATATCAAAATTTCGATATCGAAATATCAATATTTCGATATCAATTTTTCGATATCGAAATTTCGATATCATTGTTCCCATATCGAAATTTCAATATCAATTTTCGATATCGAAATTTCGATATGATTGTTTCCATATCGAAATTTCGATATCATTGTTTCGATATCGAAATTTCTATATCATTCTTTCGATATCGAAATTTCTATATCAATTATACGATATTGAAATTTCGATATCAATTTTTCGATATCGAAATTTCGATATCATTGTTTCGATATCGTAATTTCTATATCGAAATTTCGTAATCAATTTTTCGGTATCGAAATTTCGATTTCAATTTTTCGATATCGAAATTTCGATATCATTGTTTCGATATCAATTTTTCGACATCGAAATTTCGATATCAATTTTACGACATAGAAATTTCGATATCATTGTTTCGATATCGTAATTTCGATATCGAAATTTCGTTATCAATTTTTCGATATCGAAATTTCGATGTCAATTTTTCAATATCGAAATTTCGATATTCTTTCGATATCGAAATTTCATATCATTCTTTCGATGTCAATTTACGATATCAAAATTTCGATATCATTGTTTCGATATCGAAATTTCGATATTCTTTCGATATCGAAATTTCGATATCAATTTTTCGATATCGAAATTTCGATATCAATTTTTCGATATCGTAATTTCGATATCATTGTTTCGATATCGTAATTTCGATATCAATTTTCCGATATCGAAATTTCGATATCATTGTTTCGATATCGAAATTTCGATATCATTGTTTCGATATCAATTTTTCGACATCGAAATTTCGATATCAATTTTTCGACATCGAAATTTCGATATCAATTTTTGACATAGAAATTTCGATATCGAAATTTCGTTATCAATTTTTCGATATCGAAATTTCGTCAATGACTAAAGTCATGTTGATTTTATTTAAAGCTGTGCTTTTATTTATTTTCTGTCATATTCACGTTCTAGAGATAAAAGCAATTAGCCAGGCAGAACTCTAGAGATTTGCAAGAACTCTGGACCTCACAATATCAATTACTTACATCAACAGCAACACGGAGCTTTAAGAGATGACATTTGGCTACCATTGTAATAAATTCATCATGAGCTGCAAGGTTTGAGTTTATTAGCCCGTCCGTCTTTTAAGCTTTATCTTGTTTAACATGAAGGAGATAGAAGAATAAGGTCGATGCTCCACTGTCCAACACTGTACAACAAAATGCTTCGTGAGACATCGAGAATTGGATACAATTTTGTTGTATACAATTTCTATCCTATTTTTTGTATCCAACGCAATTGAGATGCATGTAATTTTGTTATTCAACAACATGAAAATAACCAATCAGCGTCATTAACGTAACAATATGGTAGACCGGGCACGCAATGCGTAGTCAGCTGTTGTTTATGTTCGTCTCGTGGTTCTTTGAAAGTGATGGGTATTTTAATAAAAAGTGCAATATTTTTGGAAGGTTCATTAATGACTTTTCTGGACCATTAAGGTCTGTTACTGAGGTGGTTATTACATAGCTATATTTCATAAATAAAAAGAAATCCAGTGAATGGTATACTTAAACATTGTTATGAAATAACTTCAAATCTCCTGTTCATCCATATTAAGATTAAAACAATTACAATTGTTCCTTATCTCTTTCGCGTTTGTCTCATATTTGTGTTCTGGTGTGTAACTTTTCCTTTGATACGATGTAAAAAGTTGAGAAATAAAAATTGCAATAATGTTCCTGGTCCTCTAACCTCAATTCGTTTTGCAGTAGACCCAAGATGCCTCGACCCGTGTACTGTTTCTCATGACCATGTCCACCAATGTCTATTACTCCTAACACATCTTTTCTACGTATTCAGATTCGTGGAAATATATCCCAAACCTATACTTAATATATCAATGGGTAAATTAATATATGAGTCCGCCATATTTATTTCTCACGTGAACTGTCATTTGTATTGGACCAAAATGAACAATAATGTGACAGACACTGTTTCTTTTGTGTGCGATTCCATTGGATACAAAACGTTTTGTATACTAGTTGGACCGTGGGACAGCCACTTCACGGTTTTTAAAAACATTTTGCGTAAGACTGAGCAGAGAAATTCCTGTGAATACGCACAGGAGTCCCATTTTGGCCACCATTTTCACCACTTTCATCTTTCATCACTTCTTCTCGAGGAGCCTATTACGTAAGCACATAATTATTGATTTCCAATTTGTTTCGCCTTTAATGAAGTGCAGTTAATAGAAGTTGATATACCAAAGAGATCCTTTCTAAATGGAACCAATCTAACAAAATGGACAAAGACTTCTAAGAATATAAAAACCTTTAAACATTGAAACATAAAAATGGCGGGTAAATACCCTCTTGTGGGAACCAGGAAGAAGTGTAAAACGTTAAATGATGCAAAGCTATGGAAAATTATTTAAAGATAGGAGAAATGATTTTAATAAGCTCTAAGAAAGAAACCGTTCTCTCTGTAAAGGGTTTCCACAATGTCACTTCTGATATATCTTCAAAGTAAGCAATTTTTTTAATGTCTATCAAGATATCAGGTCCTGTAGGCATACCACAACTGTGCTGTTCAGTATGGAGGGGACGGTTGGATAGGTCCCAGTATAACCAATCGAAAACATTTACTCGTAATCTCGCCACAGGTAGAACAAAGGTCTCCTACATTCGGCTACAAAAGTAGAAAGAACAAAATCCTATATTTCTCCACGAGGAGCCAGGTGGCGAATAAGTTCTGGTGACGGCGGTGGTGGTCAAGTTCAGTAACGTCTATTAAGAGAATAAAAAACTGTAGTAGAAAATGAAGTCACTGAAGGGGTCGGTAGGCAGGCTATAGGTATACAATACTTTAAAGTTCGTCATTGTTGGAAAATAATTTACCGTGCCTTCTTAGCTAGAAAACGTTCTTTCCACATCAGCGTTTGCAGGTGGCAACACTAGTGACTGTTTAATTAATTTTGGAATATGTCAAATCAAAACTTAAGTCACTAAATTAATTTAATATGATACTAATTAAGAATTGAACATGCTTCATTTAGAAATAATCATAAGTAAAGGCCGGAGGGATGTGTGCTCGCATGCAATATAGGTTAGCTGGACGCGGAGTATGAATGACATCAGAGTACAGCACGGCCATGAAATATGCAAACTAACTGCTACTAGACGCAAGAGTCGGAAACAACGTAACGTAGTACTCTGCGAACTAGTGAAGCATTGCTTTGCAATAATTACAAGATGGGGTACTTGGTTAGAGGCCGTCACGTACTATGCGGTGCATTACAATGAAATTGTAAATGTTATTAGCGCTCTATGTGATGCAGATTTATCTGCTATTGTAATTGAAAAGAGTCTGATGTTGCATGAATTATCTGAAAATCTTCAGTTCATATCCAACAATATTGCCCAAAGCTATTGAACAAATGGAAAAATCGCGATTGGAAATGTCCAAGAATATAAGCAAAATAGAAGACTTGGCTAATTCAATTAACAAGATACCTCTTGTGCCAGGTGTAGAAAAGCTGAAAGTTAAATTCCAGAGAGTTCTAAACAAAAATACTGCTTATTAAGCTGTGTATGAAATTTTGAAGCTGAGTTAGAAGGAAAACACGACAGAGTGGATTTTTATGGTGAGACTGTACCTACCTGCAGTTGTTTACATGCGTGAGCGATAGCAGTGAAGTCCATATATGGAAAAACACAGATGCCTCGGGCCTTTAATCATAACTATATATTTTTTTAAAATTAAAAGTGACAGAATTGATTACATTGTTCCCACTTTCTCGTTTTCGTTATAGTTATACTCATTATATACCTACACTGCATATAGGTTTTAGAACAATAATCCAAGAAACAGTGCTTCATTCGTAGTGAACAAATCTTTTATACAGACAACATGGAATAAAAAATTTGCACATTACATATGTGCTCATTGAATGAATGCAAATTGTATCGCGATTTGATACGACATTTCTCCACACACTGCATTGTACCATCATACATTCATTAGAAAGTGCTGCGAAATGATCCAGGTTTTGCAAGCGAGATGAAAGAACAGGGGGAAAGAAAATTTCGATAAAAGGAACCAACCCGAGTTGAAGAGGTTTACAAGACCAGCCCTTGCTTCCTGCATGAAATAAAAGAGAACAAATTATACTACCTCTCCTTCCGTCAGTCACGTTGAACCAATACGTTGACTAATGAGGCAAGGTATTTTAAATACGTTACAGATTCTTGTGCAATATACCGTTATGAGCAGCTCTAACATAGCATTACAGCACTAATACTATGAAGTATAATAAAGGGTACTTGATAGTCCGTGTGGTTCTAGATCAGCTTCTTGACCCCACTGGTCAAACACTTCAACATGGATGTCCTTGGTTACACACTCGATGAAATTAGTAGATAGTAATACAGATGTTAGACCATCATCTTTTAATATACTCGCAATTAGACAGCTGCCGTTTGCACCTGTGCAAAAGTTCACTATTTTTTACCGTGTAATAACACTGGCTAAATAATTATTATATTAAAAGCTGTTATTATTTTAATTTGTAATTGTTTTATTTCCATTTTATGATATTGTTGTCTATTAGGATATCTCTTCCGGTATAGATGCTGAGCTGCTTGTGCTTTGGCTCTAGCTTCTCCATGTACTCGTCTGTAGAATACATAGGGAAGAAATGGCACAAACTATCACGCAACAGCTGAGTCTGCATTCATAATAACTAGGCTTCGGACGTGGTTGCCATTTCATTGCACTTTAGCTGGAAAATGGTTACGTGCGCAAAGATTTATACTGCTACCTCTCCCTCCCCAAGCACTGCGCCCCCTTGCAATCAACGTACCGGTCGGTATACTAGAAGTGCACCTATCCTAAATGCATGCTGGAAGCCTAATAATAACACACTACATCATGTCGGCCCAATGGGACAGAAGTCACTATAGTTCTGTTATAAAATGCAGGCAACCAAAAAGCATTTAAGTTATAATGTCCCAAACCCAAAGGGACTTTATAGTTAGATTATTATGAATTTGGTTTCCGTTTTGAAGAGCTTCAAAAAATGTACAATGCCGAGACGCGCGAACCCGCGTCCATGGGGTTAGCGCACAGGATAGGTACAGTCATAATTATCTTCAGCTATTAACTGAAAACACATTCCGAGTTCAATATTACGACTTGCATGAGAGGCGCTATGCTACTTCGCGACTTTTAGTGCGTAATTTAGCTTAGTTTTAATCCTTTACTGGCGTTTTAATGTTATTACTTAAATGGCAAAAGCTATTATGCATGTTAATTGAGATATACGAAACATTTTACACAAAAATTTAAATAAACTGTTATTTAATAATATGTGCATTTGACTGTACGGGTTCATTGTGGATGAGGCGTATTCCTAATATTTTGCAGCCAATTCATGCTCTAAGTACAAGGATCCGCCATTTATTTTTTGTGTTATTAGTGCACTCATACGATAGGACCAGTTTATCAGAGGCAATTACTGAATTGCGTTGCTGTATATACTCTAATAAAAAGTTTGTAAAATCGACTGGAAATCCGGAGTTCACTCTCAGTAAACACGTGTATGTTTTTGAGGTGTGCTTTAACGAGAAGTATGTTCTGCTCCTTAAACCTCTGTTCCTCTAAATTCTGCGCATTCATCTATCTAAGAACATCAAGCAATGCGTCTTAGTAGGCACAATGGATAATCTGATCTTATACCACAGGTACGGGATTTTAATTTATGTATGTTTTATAAGAGTTATATCACTTTGCACGTGTAAATACATGATAGAATTATTTTTACATCAATCTATAGAAGTGTCAGTCTTTCTTATTCTTAGTTTCCCTTTCATTTAAAAGCTGCAAATTCGTTTCCCTTGTGGAGTGCGCGCGCACCCCATATGTAGTAACAGTTGCCAAAAAGGTATGTGCTCCAGGGTTAAGTTACATTTATTAACTTTGAAGAGTTTAATCAGATTTTGTAACATTTTAGCACGACTGAACCCGAAAACAATTTTTAGGTGCGAAGCCTCCATTGCCGATCTAATTGTTTTTTGTTCTCGCATTACGATACGTCTGAACATTTTTGGTTAGATAAAAGCGCAAGTTCTAATAGATTTAACACAATGCGCAGTGTTCTAATGTATCTACTGCAAATACTAACAATTACTCGTCAATTTTGCCTAAAGCTATCGTTTTCCAACTCACTGCGCCATTAGGGTTTGATATTCAACGCGGTCGCGATAACACTGCCATCTGCCAGAACGTTAACACGCAGGCGCGCTATCGGTAATATAAAAAAGATAGATTTTAATCGCCAGTTACTCTGCCAATAATGATATCGCGGCATACAACCACAAGTGCGATTTGTTTCAGAGTTGAAATCGATAACCTGCTTAACGGCACGCAAGGTGTTTGAACACGTAACTAGCGGTTGTTCCAGGAAAATGTTTAACGAGATTCAGCTGCAGGAAGAGGAAACAATATTCGCCTTTTAACTTACACCCTTCCTAATTATTTCAACGCCCTTTACAACTGACACTTTTTCCGGATACAGAGCAAACAAATCTGTGTTTAACTGTCTAAGAACCTAAAAATATCAGTAACTTTGCGGAAGTTTTATTAAACTCTTTGTGGCCATTGCTAAATTGATAGCAAAACCTGAAGAACAAAATTATATTCCTATAAGTGATTCCATTTCCCCCCCCCCCCTAAAATGTCATTGTTTCTTAAATATTTTGAGCTTTTAAAGTTACTTAAATATTCAAATTAGATGGTCATTTCTTATTAAATTAACAAACTACAATTACTGATCCAGTGAACAACACTTTTTCATATCATGTAATTTATAAATATTTTGAAAACTGCAGAAAGGTTTAATTCTGTGTATGCCATTAGTAGGTAACAGCTAGTAGTAAATGTAATTTAAACATCTGCTTAAATAAATACGTGTAAAATTCAGCTGAGATGTCGATTATTCACGCTTTCATGTTTTCAGCAGTGTTTATCTGACATCTTAAAGTAATCAATTGGAGAATTATAAAAATGACTTTCTAATATCGATTTAATTATTTTTTACTTTCATTTGTCTAATATTTATAGAAATGATGATATAAAATTGTTTTCCAAATAAGTTTTTGTAAAGTTTTCAATGATTTGCTAAGAATAATGACTATAATACTGCAAATTTACTATACTGCATTGCATTTTAATAAGTAATATTTAACTTACTAAATAAATGTACCATAATTGTATCACAAGGGACATGTTTTTATTGCTTTTTATACTTTATCCCAAATGACATTTATGTGGAAAAGTTTCCATTATTTCCTGTGTTCGCAAAACTGGCTCTGGGGACTTTCATTAATATGTAATATATTTAACATATTTGCATGACTAATACATATGTTTTTAATTTAATGGATCCCTCTTAATTCCTAATAACTGCGTATAATTGTATTACTGGTAAACCTTAAAAAATAGACAAACCGTAACACACAAAGAGTGAGTGAGTGTGTCGGGTTTATGGGCGCGTCGACAACTTGGTCATTAGGGCCCACACACAAAGATGTGGAGGTGCTCAAATCTCGCAATAATTTAGTTGAAGTTTTTGTGTAAGCGGCCATTTTTATAAAATTTCGTTGCTGTTATTTTGAATATTCCAAACCTGCATTCTTATGTTTTACGTGTATATACCTCGTGTACCTGCAGCGAAATATACAAGTAATTAAACAATATCTGCTAACCCTTACATATTTACAGGAAGTAGATGAAAACATGGGAAAATTCTTTCTTAAGAATGTTATGCAGAAGAGGTGTATAAATAAATGATAGTGTTTGGAGAATCAACTAAATGTAAAACATCAGATGCTTTGAAAATTGTGTTTATTTATTTCACCTCGCCAATTTAATAAAATATGTTATACGTTTTAGTAGAATTCCGTTCGCATATTTTGTAAAGCAACTACAGGTTCTAACCATAACTGCTTCAAAACTGCATCGCAAGAACGGTAATAAGACTTAGTAATCATCTGAAAATTTATAAACGCAAAAAACTGTTTGAAAGACATAATGTTGATGACAGTTAAGAGGTGTTTAAGTTACCACGTGAGTGGATAAATTTCTAACCATTATAAAAGTAGCTATATCAAAATGTTTGCAAAAAGTTAAGGTGAACTGTAGGTAGAAAAGCGAATAATGAATTTGTTTTACTGTCGCCGATTGGTTTTCCTTAGTTCTTTGGAAAGGCTAACTGTAGTCGAAAATTTTCCTTTGAAATGAGGCGTTTCTGGTCTCATATAAAAGTTAATTTTGAACATACTGCAGTGAAGGAGAGAGGAATAAAGACTCAGACCGGCGCTTAAAGATACACAGCACAGCACAGCACCGTACAAAGTATCGTTTCGTGACTGAAATACAGGTCTTTGGTTTAACTTGTCTCATGCCTAAAGAAAGAGAAAAGGGTATGTTGCAAAGAAACGTAGATACTCAGTCCCTGTCTGTGCTGTTATGGGAAGGTGAGAGAAGCTTCGATTGCTTATGTTCAACCACTGCGTGTTTTCTAGCTCATTTGTCTAACTTGCGTGCTAGAAGCGACCTTTCACTTTTATAGTTCTTGAGACAAGTTAAACCACCGCACTCTGAATCCGATGACAAGCTATTACTCTCCATTGAGTTTGCTTTGTGCGAAAACGAAAGAGATGCTGAATTTAAAAGCAACATTTTAAAATGTATATAACATTTAATCAGAATGAACGGTTCTTCAAAGCATACGCGTAACATTCAGGATAAATATTTATTGTTCACGTTACAATTTGAAACGAATGATATTTTAACTAAAATCATCTCAGCCATTTTTGAGAAAATTAAAACGTAACCATTATTTTTCCATGTAAATGATAGTTCGGGACCACTAATTTCGTGAAAATACTTGTGCCGCATAAGATTAAATTTTTTATTGAATTAAACGCAATATGTTTCTCCTTTTTTTCTTACTTTTTTTTTTCTTTCTTTTGGCCGGATAGCTGAGAGGAATTTCAAATAAGCATTTAAGGTTTACTTACTATTTTATGTTTTAAGTGAATTACAATACTATCTCTATCTAACATAGAGAGAAAGTAAAAAGAGAAAATAACTCGCATAGAGTTTGCATTAACAAGTTAGTTATCCATGCTGAACTTCTAAAATAGTTTGAGAAAATTCATAAGTGAATTAAACTTCAGTTTAAGAACGAGAGCATACTTTATCTGTAATGCGTTGGTTATTGATTGGCTATCGTATTTTGCACTGATATATTTTGTTGTCAATTGAAACATCAAGAACGCTTTCAAATTCACCTAATACATTCGTCGTTTTAAATTAAGTCAATTAAAGTCGTTGGTTACTTCGCATAAGATCTCGTCCATTTTATTTTACGGAAGCATGTCAATAAGGAAAAGGGAGAGATGGTAGCAACTGCTCCCACACCACATTACGGAACGATGTTCAAGTCGAAGCTGTATGTACATTCACCCTCATTACATCATTGGTTGCTCACATAAATACACAGCACATCGCTATGGCAACAATTAGCTGCATTTGTGCAGATATTTTAAATCACTTAGTTCTATTCTACATCGACGGCCGTGTTACTAATTTATTTATATCAGGTTTCAAACCCGAACAACTTAACCATAGAACATAGACGAAATTTATATCTGTTAATGTGCACCTAGATCTGGTTTTCACATGATTAAGTTTTGAAATTTGGTAACTGGCCCTAACAGCCTGTTGAATGTCGTCGTTGGAAATTTGTGAGTGTACTACAGAACTAGGAACATCAATTCTCCTACCTTTAATTGTTCGAGTGTGTCCTTCATGACAATGAAATTAATTACAATGTTGAAAAATATGATAGCATGAGTACTATAATTTTTTCATCCTGCAAATATTAATTATTGTACAGTGTATTTAAGTCAATAATAAGTAATTATAATTTTTATTATGTTTTGAGGAAATATATACACATACTGGTATAACGATCTTGCCATATTCATTGATACGTTTTCAGTTATAATGGTGTCTAATATTAAAAGGAGACGCATCTCTTAAGGAATAATCACAAATTCAACTAAATAGTTTTTCATTATCCAAAATACAAAAATAATCTTACCATTCTGAATGAAACGCGCGCATAGTCATTCTGAACGTCCGTCCACTACTGTTTACTATTTTAACTGCACTGTGTAGCGTACTGGCATGGAGGGAGCACACAGTTGAGGAAGTGGCTCTTACGTGAGAGTGAATGACACGCCTGGTTTTACGCTTCATGCAGTGAACGATATTCTCGCACAACTTGTATAAGATGAATCACTATTGTTTTCTTCCCATCCAGAGTGACTCAGTTGGTTAGATAGTGGCCTACTGATCCCGAGGTCGTGGGTTCAAATCCGGCCCAGGCCGATATTAGTAGATTTACTGGCATGTAAAAGAACTCCCGCGGAACGAAATTCCGGCACACCGGCGACGCTAACATAATTCTGCCAATTGACACAACAAAATAATTTTTCCAATGGATGAAGAGGAAACAATCCACTTTCCGTTGACCTTGGTGCTTCCTGCGTTTAACACCTTGGATATTATAAGAATTCCTGTGTACTCTGCTACCTTCAACATGCGGCCACCCTAGTGATGCTCTGCAGAGACGAACGTTTCTAAAAGGAGCTGCTCAGCGAGCGGTCACTAAGACAGTCTCGTTCTAAGTGAAATATTACTTGGCGTGAGTGATGAATACAGTCTATCTTTCTGATAGAAAAGAGATAAAACAGATGCTTGACTAACACTAAATATCGGAGAAAGGCGAGTAAAAAGGCCAAAGTTCCTTTTCTGCTAGTAGATTTATGTTTTCTTTAGCAAGCAAGAGGCAGGCAGATGGTCGGATGTCGAAATTGCGGCTTCCTGCTGTTGCCTCGTTCATAATTAGTCAACCCGCCGGGTTCTGCCCTGCTTGCCTAACATCGATCTGCACGGAAGCACATAGGTACAGCAGCAACAGAAATAAAATGTCTCTCTTATTTTTAAATAATTAATATTTTGCAGTGTATTAAAGCGTTCTTTGTATCCTGATATACAGAAACTTAAACGGAAATGTGCCAATGAAAAATGAATGAAAACCAATGTTCTTCCCACAATGACGTCGAAGTGTTTTTCAGAAGACCGTGATACTGCATCTTAGATTTTTGTTGGTATAGCATGAAAAAAAAGTTATGTGTATCACTCACGCGACTTTCTCTACGCCTTAATAATTTACAAGTGCCTTGTGCTTCTATTATAATAATAATTCTTGATTCAAGGATAAGAATTAATCACGATAAACATGTTAGTAATGAGATTCTATAATAATGGGAGATAACACAAGAAATGTGTGAACAGGAAGAGAAAGAAAGATTATGGTAAGGAAAATATCTCAGGAACATAACCGAAAACTTTAGAATGAATTTATGCCACAATGGTGAAGAAAAATTGTTTGTTGTAGAAGCATGTAAAGACCGCCTCCGTAGCGCCATTGGTAGCGCGCTTGCCTCTGGCGCGGAGGACCCGGGTTCGATCCCCGGTACCAGCATGGGGATTTTATCCCCTCTGGAAGGTCTGGCACGGGGTGCACTCAGCCTCGTTAGGTCCCGGGGGGACCAATTGAGCAGCTACCTGATAGAGAAGTAGCGGCCCCAGGTCTAGAAGACCGCATAACCGGCCGGGAGGACTCGGGGGGCGCTGACCACGTCCCACCCTCCAATACTGCACCTCACCAATGACGCCTGTAGTGGGCAGAGGTGGGGGACGCAGCGGCTGGGCGGTAGGCCTTGGCCCCTTGTGGGCTGTCGCGCCGGGGTTTAGTTTTAGAAGCATGTAAAATAGAAAATTAAATGATTAACGTTCACAAAATTCTTAAGCATTTCTGTAAATGGGAAGAGCAGAGTGTAAAAGAAGGGCAGTTAAAATTATATTAATGTATTCTATTTTTATAAAGCCTTCAGAAGTTTATATATTGACTGTCTGTAATTACAAACTCCTTCTTTGTTGAATTCACAAGGCTTTCTCTATACATTCTTCAGCATACTATTTTTTAAAAGTTTATTCTTGTATCTTTTCCACATTAATTGAGATAAGCATTTGTACAAAGTTATCAACCAGTTATGAGTCATTCTCTGAAGATGCCCAACGCAGTCTTGGGCGAAACGGTAGAAGATTCATCGACTGGACCACGGCCCACAAGCCCGAAATTTACCATTTATTGGATTTGTACAAAGTGTTTACTGCGTATTTTCTTTTGGGTAAAATGGGAATAATGCAATACAGTAGACTTAAACGATATTTTTTTAAGAACCTGTGTGAGACCTTTGTAATTCCGTTCTCTTCGCATGACCAGGGAAGAGAGAGAGAGAGAGGGGGGGTGTGGGTGGGAGGGAGAGAACAACGACTTCCATATAAATTGTGCGCTTCAACGAAATCTGCATTTTTGTGTAGTACGATTTTGTCTAACTCTTACGGTTTATCAGTTATGCCAAACTCATCCGTAATGAAGAGGACTTCAGAAACCATTCCCAGAAAATTTAAGATGTGCATTTGTTAGCAAATATCTTAATCAAAATTTTAAGTCATTTTCGAGAAAATAAAAAAAATTCGAAAAATGTTTCATGTAAAGGCTGGTCTAGTGTGGTAGGATATTCCTGAATTTCCAGTCGCGCAGTCTTGAAAGGTGCTGAACTTAAATATCAAGTTTGGTATTTAATAGACCTTCCACTTTTGAGTTACGCTATTCACACACACACACACACACACACACACACACACACACACACACACACACACACACACACACACACACACACACACCACACACACACACACACACGGGCCCTCTTTTAAAAATGGATTTCTCTTTTTTGGTTCATAGGCACTCAAGACAAACATTTACGGTGAAGTCTCCAAATCAAATTTTTGAGTTAATACAACAACAACAACAACAACAACAATAATAATAATAATAATAATAATAATAATAATAATAATAATAATAATAATAATAATAATAATAATAATAATAATAATAATAATAATAATAATAATAATAATAATAATAATAATAATAATAATAATAATAAATAATAATAGGCGCAAAAGCCCTTTTCGGGCAAAGGCCCACCACCCAACCGCTGCTTCCTCCGCCTCTGTCCACCACAAGCGTCGTAAGGTAAGTGAAAGTCAGCGCCCCGATTCCTCCCTGTCGATTATGTCATCTACACAACCATGATCGCTACTTTTTACTCAAGTAGCACCGCAATTGACCCCTCAGGGAGGATTGCACATCGGACCAAGTCTTCCAGAGGGAGAAAGTCCCCACACGGGTATTGGAAATCGAACCCAGGTCAACCGTTTGGTAAGTGCAGCGCCACCACAGTACTAAGGAGATGACCGGTGAATACTTTCTATATGTAAGAGGAGAGATTAAAAATGTGCCCGGAGAAATTACTAGAATTTTAGAACAAATTGTAATAGAAAGAGATGAACAGAGATTCAGAGAGAGAATTTTGGATTAAACAGCAAAAATCGAACATAGGCAGAAGAAATACTGTTTCTATTTATATACATATAAACAGAGTGAGACTGAGAGAGGTGTGGATGTGGTGTTCTTAATTTGTAAACTAAAAAAATGAATACCTACTTCCTTAGTCTTGTTTTTACTTTCAGAGGTTTTGGAAACGGGATAACCTCGATATGGAATTTTTGGATTGCCTTGTACGTGGTAGAGATAAGTAATAAAAATGCATATATGAATGAACACTTGAAAATTCATGCTATCTTGCTTCTCTTCAGCATAGCTATAAAGTTCATGGCAGACGTGTGAAAAAGCGTGGTGATACTAGCTTGAATCTACAGCCTCTTCAACCCTTTTTTCGTTTTCTTTCGGTAGAGGAAGCAGGAAATTGGGATCCAGGTCGTTTTATATCCCATGGACGAACATACGGAACGGATTATCGCTGCATCCAACTTTAACGCTCGCCCATGATCTACAATAAAGCACCGGCGGAGTGAAAGGGTGGGAGACAGGGCAAAGAAGGATTTTCACGTGTTATGCATAAATGATACTTTAATTATTCGCACGAGTACACAGGCCCCCGCATGAAGGGTCTGCAGACTTGCAGGTCAGCGTGTGGTGCCCTCTACCGAGCTTTAACGAAAATCGGCTGCTGGTTTTTTTTGGAGTATTCTCTTTGCCAGTATCCGTCTCTCTCTCTCTCATGCATGGAAGTGTTGAATGCTTAACTAATGGAAATGTCCCTTGTATTCTGCTACCTTTGCACTTCTCTATATCTCTATACACATTTATCTCAAATGTTTTTCCTATGATGTGCTCGCTGAATATAGGGTCAAATGTTTTTTCTATGATGTCCTCGCTGAGTATAAGGTCACTAACATATAGTAACCCATTCATGGAATATCCATTCTGCGCGAGGGAACCCACAGTCGCCGGCGAAATGGTGCAGCCAAAGGCGCACTAAAATTCTTACCTGACAAAAAGGCAAAATAGATCTCATTTTTCATCAAGCAAAACTGGTTAAGAGTTGGAATCGGACTGAAAAATTCAATGCCATAGCTGGGATCTGAACCGCGGATCTTGCACTTTTCGAGCGGCTGCTTTAACCACTAAGCTACCATGGCCAACTTGCAAGTACGACACTACATTCCCCATTCCCACTTTTCTCGGTTAGACCACAAGGGAATCTCACATCAGAGATAAATACCCCAAGGGCGACTTACAATTGTAAGTACTTTATGTCCCGGGTTTAAGTAACCTAGATAATAATTATTATTTATTTGTGCCAACAAACTTACTGCTGGTGTTTTTAAACACACAAGCCGTGTGTGGCCAATGTTTAAGAGGTGGAATTGGGACTTATCAGCAGTAAGCGGAAGTCTAAAAGTTCTAGGTTCAAAGATCTGTCTCACTGCTGTAGATATCTGAAGAAGCTGATTAACGACCCGTCAACCAAGCAACCCTCTATCGTCCTTTTCTCTGAGCATATTCTCCATTTTTCCACTTCGTCATACACCATGAAATTAGAATCAGTCGTGAAAGATAAAAAAGAACGGAATGAAAGAGAAAGTGGGAAACCAGCCAGGATTCGACTATCAAATAGAACATTACGAAAAACCCAAGATGAGAGTGGGCAGTTGACGCGAATCGAACCCGGAACCTCTCGAATGCCAACCTCACATATTACTCCAGAGACAATCTCGGTTAGTTAGGTTAGAATGTCTCGTCTTTGCCTGTAGTATAGAAAATATTTCAGCTGGCATCGTCAGATGTCTTTCTCTATATGCTATTGAGGTTAGGAGGTAGCTCTATTGAATCGTGAGATAGTTCTAAACAATCTAGTTAAACTTGGGTGGTCGGACTTCACGGCGATGCAATGTTAATAGAATAAAAGCTTCTTGGACGATAGGCAAACTCAAGAACAAAACAGATGGATGAATTAAACCTCATGTCTCCTACAATGGCAACTTTGTTTTACAATGAAACCAAGTGCTATCGTTATCAAAACTAAGTGAACTTCGCACCGAATTTCTTCTAAATTTGTCACTTTCGGGTATCCCATTCACTGAGTGAAGCAGTGAAGTTCCAGTTCTCTGGAATGACACCTATACCTCCAATAACACTTTATAGGAAGAACTAAGTTACTTGAAACTTCTGTTTCTTTGCAATATTTCTCCCTTTTCAAGTTCAAAATGTTGCGATATCTTCTCAAAGATACTGAACCAATATAAAGAAAATTTACCATTAAATATGTGCGTAATGTACCTGTAATGATTCGGTGTAATTGATAATTGTCTATTTTCTAGCGAATCTTCATTTGATAACAAATTTACAGTGTTTAAATGGATAAAGAATTACTGTGCATAATGTGTCAGTTTTTCTGGAGGCCGGGTAACTCATTAAGGGAGCAGAGTGGGGGCGAAAAAACCTGAATACCGCTGGAAGCCGGAAATGAATGAGAAGGGAGGTGCTGACATCAGAATGAGGGGGAGGTAATTATTTTCTCGACGTAATACAGCCGTGTACCCCTCGCACCTTATGCCAGTGATTTCAATTTTCCAGCCAGGAGGGATCTCTCAGACATGCAACAACGGCAATTAAGGCTGTTATTCCATAGCCACAATGACCCTTGGATTTATTGTGTATGTGTGCAGAGGATAATTTGCTCTATTTACAGTGGCGGCCAGTGAGCACTCGTGATCGGCGGTTTCGTTCCGCAGAGAGTACTGTAGTTCTAGACCGCAGCACTACACGTGGAAGTGCTCTCCAGTGGCGGTTGGTTGCCTGAACCCAATAATGTGTACTGTAAACAGTAATGATTTTGTCTGTAGAAGATGTAACAAAGTTCTCTATTTGTTTTCCTGCTAATTAGCCAGCGTGCCACATCATCCATCATTGGGAAAGTGTAATTAAATTAGGAATAAAAATAAATCGGAATAAAATACCAAATATATGTAGATCAGTGGTTTTAGTACAAGAAACGGAGGATAACTTGCACTATGCATCACACCTATTGAACCAGATATGATAATATTATATATTATTTTAAATATCAACAGAAAATCTAAGATATTGACAATTTGGGGAAAACAACGCGTAAGATCAAAACTAAGTTTAGAAAATAAACCGTTAGAACAAGCAAGAGAATCCAAATATTTAGGATGTTATCTAAATTATATTAGAGCTTTAAGAGATATGAGCAAAAAGCTAACAACATCCCAAACGAATGTGGAACAGTGCATAAATCCTTGAGACAAGGTTAAAGTTCTGCAAAACAGTGGCGGCCCTTACACTACTCTATGGAAGTGAGACATGCGTTCTCACAAAGAAAATGAAAAGCCAAATACATAATGCAGAGATGAACCTTTTAAGGATAACAAGGGGATGCACTAGGTTAGATGAAATAACAAATGAAGACAAAAGAGGAGAACTCAATATACAAGACTCAATAATTAGCAAAACTGAAAAATATTAAAAGGAATGGATACAACATATACAAAGAATGCCCAAAACAAGACTACATTCCAGTATCTAAAAGGAAAGATATGTTGGTAGACCCAAACAGTGAAGCATAACTAGTAATCAATGACAATTGCAATACGGGTCTAGAGGCGTGGCACTGTAATGAGGCAAGCAAAGATGGAGGTGGGGGGAGGGTAAGATACACCTGTTTTCGTAAACAAGCCGTTTTAGTTATCTTTAGATGTATCTCCAAATTCGTAATGTATTATAGAAAAGGTTCCAAAAGGGTGCTTTAAATAAGCAGCACATTGGTTTAAACGATTCTGTTCTATAAGAAAAAATTTAATTTTGTCCTTATAATCACAAAAACTTGCAAAGTTTTGCGGTACACATAATGCAATATTATATTGAAAAATATAAAACTTTAAATCCTACAAATTCTTCCCATATTTATACTGGAATTAAGGCCGGTATCGAAATAATCAAACATGTTTGTCTATTACATTATATTATAAAACAGATTCTGCTTTAGAATGCAAGGTTTTCTTCTATGTATGCAATAAACCGACTTTCTTGGCTGGTATTAAAATTTAATTACATTTCTGTGGATATGCCATAGACCACGTGATGTACCTGTACTGCTTACACCATGGTGTGTTACAAGCAATAGTTGAGTAACGACCTGAGCCGTCAGAAATAATCAATACTTCCCTTCCAAGTTATTGGTTATAACTATGTCTAGCCAATGGCATGAATACCACTGCCATAGGAGAGGGGTAAAGAGCGAAAAAAGGGAAAACTACCAGAGCATCGGTAAATAATCATTATACCCTTGTTTTCTACTAAATTCGCTTTCTGTACAATGAAAATGCAGAAAATAAATAATTTTTGTGTGGCATCAGCCACAACGAAGTTTTCGTTTTAAGTGTTGTCGATGTTATAACAAATAGCGGATCTTAGGGCATCACAGTCTGTTCTCCGCAAATTCAAGTTAAACATTTTATGTTTCATACATATGTTACTCAAAATCCTTATAGTCGTTTCGACAAAATCCAGAATTTCCGATAATCATCCACATAAAGGATATTTGGGTGCCGGGAATTTTCTTGCAAATGTTCCAATAGTTTCTTTGGAAGATGTTCAACCTAAATTCCTAGCTCGTTGTTTCTCGGCCATTTAATTTTTGGATTATGATGCCCACAGCAGAATGCCCATTTCGTTTACTGATTCAGAGATTCAGGTGGTCTCAAAAGTATATTTCCAATAAAATCTGGAAATTCCATTTTTCCACGAAACCTATCTTACCAATATAGGTAGGAGATAGATAAAGTAAAAACGGGCTCACAAATTGAAGCAATAGATTGCCGGTATCTTAAACTCACTAGACCCCTCAGAAACTGAAGCATTCCTTGTCGAGAGAAGCATTAAATGGGTTTTATAACAACTTATACGTCAGTAGAATTCTCTGTTAGTAGTGTGTTGCATGGCGTTCATGTAGATCAGAGTAGCAGCTGTCTTTCTCCGTTTTGATTAATGAAGCTTTTCTGGCGCTGTTATCGTGAACTTGTGTAAGGAAAGCAGTGGTTAAGGCGGGTCTGCAGATAGGAACGCAATGGAGCTTAGCAGTTTCACTCCAAAACTATAAACTTAGTTAAAGCGTTTTCTTTGTTTACAACTTAGTGATTACCACGGTAACGTGTGAGGCTCGCATTCGGGAGGTACTGGGTTCGATTCAAGCGAGCGAATGTCATGGCACATGGTTTTTTTTGAGTGTTTCTTGTGCCAACAGGGAAATTCTGGAAAAGATAATTACATCCCCCGAATTTCCCGTCCCTCCATTTCATTCACCTTCATTTCAATCGGTCTTTCAGGGTCAGAAGTGTTGGCGATGGGCGAGTTTGGTGCTGCTGTGTGTGGACTTTGCGAACTGTACTCAGCTAACGGCTAGAAGACCAACAACCTCGCGCCATCTAGGCTAAGGTCATGCATTGGGTAAAAGGAATAATACATACGCAGGCCTTGTTCATTTAGCGGCGCAGTTACGGCTATCCAAAAAAAAATCTAGGAGTAAACTGTAATTGATCTGCGAGAAAACTGTTCGACGAAGAGGAAAAAAACGAAATAACTCACCAAAGTGGACCATATTAATGTGTAGATTATCAAAATATTTGCACTTACGCCACCAGCAGCGTGTATATTATTTTACTGTGCAATATTGCACCTAATTTGTGGGGAGTGTAAGGAATAAGTAGACACGCATAAAACGCTTTTATTTTGGAGTTCCATCGACCTCGCGCACGTGAGACAGAAAGGCTTAATTCTTCAACCTATTGCAAAGGTTGTTCTAATTGTTTCCCAAACTCTATTCTCAGAATCTTTTTTTCGAATATCAACTTCCTTTGTTAGGTTTTCCTGTTTATAGAAAGAGAAAGTATCTTCTTGCCAGGAAAAGCCAATCAAACAGGATATATGAAGCAGTTTCCTCATCCTCTTGGCACGTTCTACAAAGCCCTACCAAGATGTTTGTTCTTCTTGAAGAGCTTCCCAGTCTAACATCTAGTTATTCAATTCAACCTCTTTTATAACTAGAAAGGCATTGGATAGAATAAATAACATAACATAAATAATTTGCAAAATAAATGTAGAAATACATGATTGTAGAAAAACGCTTCTGAGTCTTGCAGGAGATTTTGCACTCCTAAGAAGTTACCAGATGTTTATAACAGGTGGACAAAAGAGAAGGTTTCCACCTTTACATTAACTTGTCTCAGTTGGTTTATTGTTATTTCACCTAAATAAATATTCGATGCCTTAATTTTTTCCGATAGTATGTGTTTGGGTTACCTGAACATTAAAATGCATTTTAAAAATCGGTATGATGATGCATGAAGGAGCGAATAGAATAGAAATGCTTAGATTATTTTCTCAGAACCTCTCCATTCACTTTGCATTAAAATACCGGTGTAACAGATAAAATGTGGTTAAATATAGACTTTCCTGGGAATAGCCTGTTACCTGTTCCTCAGTATGATTAAAGTTGGTCTAAGAAACCATAAGTGAGGAATAAAGTTACTAGAGAGAAAAGAGAATTAAAATATAGAATTTGTACAATTTTTTCTTAGTATTTTTAGCATTATTCTTACATTTCCCTAACATTATTGTGTGGTACATTTTTAAAATCGAGTCTTTTTTTCTGGCGAGCTTCAAAATTACTTTGTGATATAAATTGCTGAATGTTGCTTGGGCGAGTAATATCTAACTTGGAGTAGATTTATTGTTTAATTTGAAATAATTTAAGGACAATATCTGATATGAATAGAGATGAAACAATTCCTTCAATGGATGCAAGGTTAGCTGCGCATAAACCATACATTGTAGCTGACTCTGAGCTTTGCACCCGATCAGAGTTCAACAAGAGCGGCTTCCAGGTGCACCAGACAGTATAGGGAACCCCCTCCCAATGACGTAATACTCATATAGTGCACGTTGACGTTACGCTGATATCTTGGTTTTGAAGGAATTATTTCATCTTGAGTTACGAATAATCCAACATGGATGAAATAATCGCTTTCTATATGAATTTCTAAATGCATAAGTAATGCACTTGAATTTGTAATGGGTAGGTGTTATTCTTTTTACAATACCTAGTTGGTTTGACATGAACGAGCCTCCGCATCTCAGTCTGGGTGGCTCAGTTGGTCTACTCATCGGCCCAGAGCGATCGTTTTTAAGTGTGCTTAAAAAGGAGAGCTTTACTGCCACGTGAGAGAACTCCCGCGGGACGAAATTCCGAAACCCTGGCAACGCTGATATAATCCTGCCAATTGACAGCGTCGTTAAATAACAAAATAATTTAAAGGAGCCGCCACTGCAGATAGCGTGCCGTTAAGCACCACACACACTGTTCCGTAAGTGCTGCTCGACTTTACAAACGGAGCTGTATCGTATCAACAGGTCCCTGTCCCTGCGTACTAAAACGGCTATAAATTATAATGCAAGTGTTCAGAACATGCCCACCGATGCCGGGTAACAACTTCTCGAGATTCGCCACACGACGGGGGCTCTGACACCTAAAAAAGGTTACACTCCAATTATTCAAACACGCAACAGTTGATGTATGCAACATAGGAGGTTAATTATAAATTATGATTGCATACCTTGTTAGTTGTTAAGGGTCTCGTGCTGCTATCTGAAGTAAGAAATGTCGGATGTAGTTGTTGTTGACAAAAACAAGAATACCTTCCTTCTAAACAGGAATCCGAAGTCTGTTTATCAGCAGCAAGTTGGGATGTTACCAATTCCATCCAGTAATCTATATAGTGGATTATAAATTAACTGATATCCTCCGCTGTTTCCTCTAAATCATGCTTGCCAATAAGGGAAAGAGATGGAGGGTAGCAACTGCTCCCACACCACATTACGGAACGACACAGGATGTTCAAATCATAGATTCACCCTCATTACGTCGAATATTTTATCTCTGATAAATTAATTCACCTTGAGCAGTGATAGAAATCTACTTCCAGATTCCGTTCTTAGAGGAGGTTATAGTGCGATCAAAAAGAAATAGGGGAAAAAAAGAACACTCATTAACTCCCCACAACCAATCAGTGGCTTAAGAGCGTTCCGTGATGGTGCCTCTGTCTGCCTTTATCCTTTCCCATATGTTAGCCAAGAACGATCCTGTTGTAGAGACATATTATAGATGCCTGAAATTCCACAAGAGGTGTGTAGACTGATTAGGAGCTTGCCTCCATGAACGTCCCACGGTGTCCATACGAGATGCTTTGTATTGAAATTAAAGTTAGTAATATAAAGTATTGATAGAGAAACCAAAAAATAGCTTCACTTTTAATATTGATATCAGAGGAATATATTTAGGATGTATAAAGTTCGTCAGAGAAGAAGTTACCAAATGGTTAGCACAACGCTGGATTACATGGGCTAGCTCGTATAATTCGCCGAGTAGTTGGAGTAATTAACGAAATAAAGTAAGATTTGCCAAATGCATTACCGTGCTTAGACTGAATAATCTCACGTATTTCCTAGAATTTCATACCTGAAGACAGGGTGGAGATTGTAGAAATTATATTGCAACATTGCATTAGCAGCTATGAGTGGAGAGTTGAAAGGAGTTATGTAGAAAGCTGAAGATTCTATGTTACGTAAAACTAGCTTCTTGGATCGTAGGAGGGTCTGCCTGCTTTTTTCGATCGTAACATATCGTAACCAATTGCTGCGATTTATAAGGGAAGTGTATTTATCTAAGTTTTCATATACGATAATTTTTCATCGGTGGACAACATCTCATTTAATTGTTTGGAATATTCACAAAGAGAATTTATAGCAAGAAACCATCCCATCTTTTCTGAAACCTACATCAACTTATAGCCTGGGGTAGGAACTATAGCCAGAAAAAGGAACTAGCTAAGGATTTTCGTATATCGTGAAGGTACAATCTTCACTGGTGCCCAAAATAATTAATTGCTGTACCATCAGCGTGCGACTGAGATAATCTGCTTACAACAGTCGAGTGTTACATGCTTCACAATGGTGCACGAACGAGGGGCTACCAAATCATACATAAAGGTGCTAACTTGAAATTGATTGAAGGAGCTTCCACTTTAGTTTTCAATACGATCTGTAACAATGCTTTGAGTATCCCTGTGTATAACAAGCAAACTAATGTGTACTGCTGTCAAAGGCTTAAAATTTCTGTAAATAAATATCTACTCAAACATCAAAGTCAGATATGTAATCAGATAAACGAACAGTATGGGGTTTTCTGCCGCTTCAGTATGAATAAAAAGATTAACTAAATTAGTCTCCTTCAATAAGTAAATAATTTTTTTCCACCAGGTGGCTTCCCACAATGAGCAAACGGTGTTCATATATTCAAATAAAATGACAATTTACACAAATATAATAACAATGTTAATACTTACCAGGCAATTTTCTCCTATCCACAACTTTTGTTCATCTCTTTGGCATGGAGTAAACCAGCTTTTTGGAACTTTCTGAGAATCTGAAATGTGGTGTTTTGCCATTGTTCTTGTAGGTATTGTTTTAGAGCTTACTTTCTTACTTCGTATGTTTTGTAACCATTCTTTCAAGTGTACCACAAAGATGTCTCCAATCTGTGCCGGAAAGTTGAGACCCTAGGGAGTATGATACAACAACACACAGAACAATTTTCAGTGTATGCTTGGGGTCATGTCTTGTTGACGATAATAATCTGATCCAAGATATCAACTCTTTTTTGCAGGTTTCCCTTTACGATATTTAAATACTGGAACCTGTGCACGTTATCTACAACAAAAAGAAGTTGCCAGACGCAAGACGTAGCCATACATTCCAGTACCTACCATAAAATCTCTGCCATCGTACTTCACTGTGGCTTCAAGCTCAGTATTTGATCTTCTCCACACCAAAATTCTGCCATCATTTACAAATATGTTCAATTTACTTCAATTTACATGAACAGTACTTACTCGCAGAAACTTGTGCTCTTGCTTATATGCCTTGAGCAAATTTAAGTCTCTATAATTGAATAATAAATTACTTCTTGTTCTGTTTGCTGACGCTCGGTTTTCTTCTAGCTCCATAACCTGCACTACTTATAATATGGCGAAAAGTCCTTGGCGATGGAGATGAAGATATTTGTTGCTGCAAGCGGTTCGTTAGTGGATTCTATGTTTAAATTTCTAGTAGTGTATTAATACTTTTTACTTTCTCTACTGGTAAGTAGAGGAAGTATTGTATTCCACCCAAAAATTCGATATCGAGATGTCACCCCAACTATGTCTTAAGGCCCCCTGAATCCCCATGTGTGTGTGTGTGTGTGTGTGTGTGTGTATGTGTGTGTGAGTGTGTCTGTGTGTGTGTGTGTGTGTGTGTGTGTGTGTATGTATGTGTGTGAGTGTGTATATCTCCTGTGAAGTGAATAAGTCAAACGAAACGTCGGTTAAAGACCAAAGTTGGTATTTAAGGTTAATATGTTTCGAGCATGCGACATGAAGATTTGGAAGAAATGTTCTCCACCCTAAACTACCCTTCACATGGAAAATTTTGATTTTCTCGAAAATGGCACTAACGATTTGGATTAGAATTTGAGATATTTGAGATATTTTTAGGAGTCGAAAAAAATTCTTCAATTTAATATACTCCCACCAATTACTGCAAAAATTATTAAATCTAGTATTCCATAAATTATTATTCAACTTTATTCTCTTAAATTAAATATAAGTACCAAATTACAATCTCCTTATAAAACATAATAAAATAAACAAAACGAATAAATGCATGCAAATGAAATGCATATTTTGAATTTTCTGGCTATAGCCCACGTAGTTCTGTTTACTCTGGATGACTTTTACATAACTGGTAAACCCTAAGAGATAGACAAAGTCTTACTACACAAAAAATGTAGGTCTTGCTAAAAAATACAATTTATGTCCTTTTTTTTCCAGAGTGCACCATTGCGGAGATATACTTGTTATTTATGTGAGTTATGGAATACTTAAAACTTTCGTCAAATAGAACATCATTATTCCTTTTGTATATCTTAGCCGTGCAAAGTGAACGGATTTCACAGCTTTAAAAATTTGACTATCGCTCAAAGCCTACTGTATTCCCACATTCCGCTTGCACCTATAACAAAATGGGCTATAAGATAATTTCTATAACCATTTATCTCTATTAGTATGAAGCAGATATAGGAATAAGAGTTTTTAAGAATAGCTAGCACAAGAGTAGAGAAAGTCATGTGCCTTGTTATTTGTGTCAGTTTTGAAGAACTTTTACTTTTGTCAAATGGAACATTGTTGTTCTTTTTACGTATATGTTAACCGTGCAAAGAGAACGGAATTTGAAAGTTTAAAAAGATTTCACTGTACTCCCATGTTCCCCTTGCACCTACAATGAAATAAGCAATAAGATAATTTCTGCAAAAGTTTATCTCAACTAACACGAAGAAGACAGGAATAAGAGTTTGTAAGAATGGTTAGTACAAGAGTAGAGAAAGTCATGTGAGTGCAACACATGAGATTTTTAAAACTAAGATGGAAATAGCTCTAATCTATTTTAACTGTTCTACTGTATGAATACATATTTCCATGACATGTATTATTACCCATTTTATATAAGTTATTTGTAGTATAAAATACGGCGATGTTCTGAAAATTATTGGTAAATATAATTTGCATCGAAACTCTTTCCAAGTTGTTGGCTATACTGCCGCGGTTTCATTTCCCTGAGAAATGAACAAAAACTTAAATGATGTTTCAGCACAATAATTTGCTCAACTTCTCGCGAACTTCTCTGCTTTTTCCTTTCTCTCTTTTCCGTGGAGGGTACGTAAGGGAGCTAATAATGTGGAGAAAACCGGTGGGAGGTGGGTAATGTGAAAAAATTCTGAGGTGAATAATGCATGCGCCTTGCGCGCCATCTTAAATGTGTGCGCCTCAAGATGTGTTTAAAAATGTAAACTTCTTGCTGGCCAGGAAAATCGAATTGCAGCATAAGAATAAAAAGACTGAGAGAAAAGAAGCAAGATATCAAGCTGGGAAATGTTGTTTAAAATGATATCGCCGAATAAAAACTAAGGAAACATTTTTTTAGCAAAACCGTTTCATTTGTTTTCACCACAAACCGTGGTTGGTTGTATCATAACCCAAGATCGTCTTAGGTAGACTAGCATTCATTCTGTTCTTTTAGGACGCTGCTTTTTTATTTCTGTCTCAGCTCCTTACCTATTTACAGAAATAAGGTACAGGTTCGTATCTGATATTAAGTAATGGATTCTGTTTTACTAGGCAGCAACGCAACTGCTTTCTGCTTTATTATTCTGTACTAATGTTAGAAAGGAAGAAACTCTGTGTGTGTGTGTGTGTGTGTGTGTGTGTGTGTGTGTGTGTGTGTGTGTGTGTGTGTGTGAGTGTGTGCGTGCGTGCGTGCGTGTGTGTGTGTGTGTGTGGAATGCGTTTCCAAAACTTAAAACTGGGGGATTGGTTGTTTATTTTTCATATTTATGACACCAAATTTGAATCAATGAATATGGATATGGAGGCAACTTTTGGCAGTTTATTGCAAATGTGGCAAAGTTTTAATGACTTCGAGTACTAAAGGGTAAATGGGAAGATTTAAAATGTTTTAATGTTTTATTCTTGAGCTACTGTAGAGGACTATTATATCGAGCATATATTTCCTTCACATTACACTGGTTTAAAAAGATTTTAAATGATTGTGACAAAACAGTTTTGTCCTATCTATATGGAGTTTTGCACGCCTATATTGTAGGACCAAACAAAAGTATAAGCTGCTAAAACTATCCCTACAATATTTTAACCCCTTATGTGAAAATCAGCACTGCTTAAATTTATGGTGAAAACAGTGTACAGTTATACAATAGGAGTTGCAAAATAATAGGTTATGTTACATCTTCCAAGGTATATCTAATACCTATCTTGAATTATATACTGCTAAAATGTTTAAAAACTATCTTTCGTTTATTTTAACACGCTATGGATATGCTTGATTAACCAGGACACAAATCTGTGCACATGGACTATAAAAGTTGGCAAAAACAGAATGCCATCCAACATCAAAGAACTATCATTATCATACTTCTAAATCCCTTATGTGCAAATTGTCATTATTTGAAGCAACACTTATAGTTTAATTAGGAATACAAATTACTACTTAGCTGGTGCCCTCGGGGAGTATTGTTTCCTTTGATCAAGGATTCATGCAACCATAAGTCATACAACCTTGAAGCAAACCTTGAAGATGAGAAGGAATGAAATGGAAATGACGAAAGGGAAATCGTGGTAAATCCGAAACCACCACAGCATTCGTTTACCCACAGGAAAAAACACGAAAAACGCAAGGTCAAGAGAGGGTGGAATCGAACACTTGATTCCCGAAAGCGAGCCGCACCGTTACCGTGGAACTATGTCACTCGGTTACACAAAATGTGCTACATTCTGTGCCACTTAATTTGAAGTAGAGGAATCATTGCATTTGACACATAAATTCGATATCCAGATTTAAGTTTCCTTTGCCACTAATAGGACCACACACAAAAATCGAATAGGTGTAGAACTTAATATTTAGATGGGGTATTATTTAAGGATACAACTCGAAAATATATTCTCTCCCCTCTACACAGTATTTACGTTGGAAGATTTCATCATTATATATTTTGCAAAAAAGATATTTCAATAATGTTGTCTAAGCACATGTCATGTTAAAACCTGGGGTCTTTAAACACCACTCACTCACTCACTCACTCACTCACTCACTCACTTACTCACTCACTCACTCACTCACTCACTCACTCACTCACTCATTCACTGCTAAAATCTACGATGATAATTTAAATGTCCATAACTAGTAGGCCATAGGACCTGTTACGAGACCAACTATTCTTCGTGGACGTCCTGTGTCTTCTCCGTGAGGTTTACAGTAATGCTTGCCTTGGAAAGATCTCATTCTTTGCTCAAGATCTCTCCACTATCGCTGATGTTGCTGTATTTCCTCTATTATATATGTTCTCCTAATCGTTCTCAAGTCTTATTCGATCTGCTCTTGCTATAGCCAATACTGATGTTAGAAATCTCATCTATGCCAGCCTTGATTTTTCACGATTACTTAGTACCCATGTTTCACATCCATATTTCAATGTGGGTTATCATATTATCTTGTTGATTCTTAGTTTTATTTCCTCCCTCATACTCTATTGATTTTCCTTCTATTACTATTTTCACTCTAAATTGCTGTTTCCCCCACTCGGTCATAACTTCAGTTTTTTTCACTTGACATTTGCATGCAATAGCCTTTTATTTTTTCGTTGAGATTTATGATTGTTCTTTGCAACCCCTGTTCATTTTCCCCCGGCAATATCTGATCACCTGCAAACATAATGGTAATTATGTTGATTCTGTTTATTCTGTGCCACATTTATATAGTTAATACTGAACTAAATTCTGATAAAGCGTCAAAATAATAAAGTCCTTTACTGGTATTGTGTGTGAGAGAGTTATTTCTAATTGAATACCTGTAAGCATTGATCCAAGATCAGGATCTGCAGAAACAAAAGTTTCACCGCTCTATGACTGCGGGGAGACCGAGGCATTTAATACTAATTTAAAACCCCTACAAGTTGTTATTAACTTGCAACTAAACGTAAAATAAATTGTAAATGCACCAGTGGAATCCCTGTAAAGTGACAATAAGTAGAGCAGATTTTAGCCGTTTTACTTGTAGCCTGTTTTATCGCAAGCTTTTTAATATATTACTGGAATTGGAGTAATAATTTGTATTTTGATTATTTATTAGATGCACAGTAGAACTTTTGGAAGTATGAATGTGTTTACGTCGTTACGGGGTTATTAAACATCAGAAATGTTTTAATGTTTATTTTGTAATTATAAAACATAAAATATGTAAACATTATTTCTTTAGTCCAACTGTTTAATTTTGGTGGACATTATTGTCGGCATCTGGTTTACTTGTCCTTTGGCATTCTGAAAGGCAGCAGAAATGACAAAAGAATCCCCATGAGCGCTCTTCTATTGACAAAGACAGAGAACTCGGTTTAGGTAAATCCCCCTCGACTCGCATCAGCATGCTGCAAGCCTGGAATGCAAATGTAGCCCCTTCGAGGAGCGACGATGCCTTATGCACGAGCTTGCCCTATACTTCGTTTGATTCCAAACGCCTTGGAAAATGACCCTTTGACAATTCCGAAGCACACAGCTCTTGATCTTGAACTTATCCCATTGTCTGCCTCAGCTAGGACATTACCCTGCTGGAAGGAAAACTTCAAGCTTTGACTAAATTGTTCCGCCTTTAGCACTGTCCTGAAACATGTTTATTTCATGAAAGGTGTCCCAATAAACAGTAATAAATAACAATATTGACGTACCAGTGTATTTAAGTGTTATTAAACACTTTATATATTGTGACAAAGTGAGAAAACCCAGTTCAATTATTTTTTTATTTATTTTTTAATTTTATTTATTTATTTTTTTGCTTTATATTCCTCCAAAACTTTTCCACAAATAAGCAGTTCTCTTTTACTGGCGTTAACGCAGTCTTTTGTCTCTCTAGATATTACAATTCATTTTCATAACCTTGACTCATCCCTTTTACTGTCTTTCTTGACTTTCTCTGTCTCACAAACACTATCTTGACGATATAATCACTTACAACCATTTCGCTATCTTTCCTCACGACGGGACGACACACGTAGCCGACACACACACACGCGCGCGCGCGCTCAAACAAGATCAGACTGACTTGTGACTTGACTCCTGTCTGTAACTCACTCCTCTGGTCGTTGGTTCTCCTCCTTATGTAACAAGGATGACGTAACACGGACTTTTCTCGAATTTCTGCAAATATGCCAGCTGTCGGACACTTCTCGAATAATGTGGGAAACCCCTTTTGGTTCTGCCGCTGTGATTATTGTAACGTGTTTGCTCGCGTGAGGCAGCTTGACCGTTAACGTCTTTGATATACGCACCGCCATTGGGAGGGGGGCAATCCGGCGCCGACCGTCCTTGATTTGTGTCGGAGCCGGCGTCACAGTATTTATGTTTAATTGAATTTGTATGTTTAACAGAACAAAAACAAAAGCAAATACATAGTTTTCTAAAAAGGATTTTTTGTGCGTTCAGCAGATTCCAAGTAAGATGTGAACATATAGTTTTTAGATAGAGTAGATATAATATTTTGTCTACTTTCACTTTTGGTGCAAAAATAAAGGCTGATTAAAACCGATTAATAGAGACAATAATGTTAAGTAAAACGAGAGTATTTCAGCTCTTCAATGAATGAAATAACTTAAGTTGTGGTTCATGAGTCTTAAGACGTTAGGCTGTTGGAAGTCGCTAGTTAGACCGTACCAAAAAGATGTAGGAATTTGCCCCGTCAAGTTTGCGACCGATGCACCGTCTCGCCTTGTAATTCCGGCGTCTTCCCAATTCACTGCACGTACATCTTTACACCGGGACAGATGAGTTATGGGGGAAGGGACTTTGGTTAAGTGGATAGCAAAGTTAGGATGGGGAAAAAGTTAAGAGTATCCTTTCTGAACGTGATGCCGTTGTTCGAGAGGGGGGTCAAGGTGGAGGCCGAGGATTAAATCCGAGAAAGAAGGGAAAAGAGTCACAAAGTGGCTTGTAGATCCTTGTCGATCCTCTGAAAGAGCAACGTCATTGTGTGTCAGGGTGAATGACAGCGAGGGAAACGTACAGAACTTATTACAACTCCAGCAGCAGAGAAAATGAAATCTTTCAATGCCCAAACAGAAGGGTAAAAATATTTCATCTAAAAGTGTCTCAGAAGAATGGATTTTAAAAGAATATGTTTAACGTATTTATATAGTGGAGACGTGAATACAGGATCTTAATATGTTTGTAAGCGGGGACTTTAGTAATAATACTATGAATTTGTTAGCAACATCTGATGTGTTGCACTCACGTGATCTTCTTTACCATTGTACTAACTATTCTTACAAACTCTTACTCCTCTATATTCTTCATGTTAATAGAGATAACATACTTGCTTGTAGGTGCAAGCGGAATATAGGGATACAAATAGGCTTTTTTAATTGTACTGGAGTGGATCTGTCACGTAGTGCAATAGACAGAAAATTCAGAATAAATATTAATTTGCCATAAAATTATCTTAACCCTACTGTTAGTTTTGGATCCATATCTTTGTGGTACTAATTTAAATTTAATATCTGATACTTGTAATTTTGTGTATTTGTTCCTCTTCATATGCACTGCTTATAAAACCTTGCATTTAAAAAATACTTATTTCGTAATTTTATAATTGAAATTGTTACACTTGTGTTCTTTGGGTCATAATGACTCGATTGCTATTAAAAGCAATTACTACATTTTTTTCCATTAAAAAGTCACGTTGCACTGTCCAAATACAAGTTTACGTCAATGAACACAGGAATATAGCGGCGATTTGCTTCTGCAACAATGGAAATATACATATTGCTGAGGAAATAAATGCAGGAGCATACAAATCAGTTAGTCATACTGACTGTTGAAAGAGGATGCAATTTTAGTTATCCTAGTGAATGGTGACATATTATGACAAAACATTGCTGCACCGAAAGTAAATTGGAAGCATTACGCAATGTATCTGATAGTTTGGAGAATATTTCAGAAGAAGAAACCCAGACTGCTGAAAATAGCATTCTCCCTACATTGGAATCAGAAGACTGTTCTTCAGAAAATAACTCTAGAAGTGACAATTTTCCAAATGTGGAAGTACTTCAATCGAACGATAAAAGCATCCATTGTAGTTTAGTACCCTTCCCACAACATGGAATCAAACACCTGGTCCAACCAAATGTGCTACATCCAGAGTGAATGATATAAAATCTGCTTTTGAAGTAATTATGAACAAAACACTTTGCAATATAGGATTGAAGGTGACTAATACTGAGGCCGAAAAGTGTGTGGTGAAATTACATTAGAATTACATTGGTGCACTACTCTTAGCTGGTTTATAAATCATATGGTGAATCAACAAGAAACTTGTGGGATCCAGTATCAAGTAGAGTCATTTTCCTGCTGCAGTGTCGATAAAAATGTTCTTTCGCATGTGTTGCGGTTTGCGTGTTCTGTATCTGACTTATGAGCTATGAGGACAAAATGTTACGTGGGACATGTTCTTATTTTGGGTCAAACGCTTTTAGGGACAATCAGAAAAAACAAGACACAACTTGGAAACCGTAGAGTGAGACCAAAAAATACAATGCTAGTACTGGGATTTGAACCACGGATCCACCGGTTACCGTCTGGCTGCTCTAACCACTAAGCTATCATGGCCTACATGCTGACACGACATTCAGTTCTCCAGCTCAGAGCTTCCTAATTTATCAGGCAAAGAAGAGGTCCACAGTTCAAAATTCTACTTCATAAAATGTACACTTTAATAATTATTTTGCGCCCTTTCTCGGTTTCTAACATCCAAAATAGTCAACTCTCTTGATAGTCCACTGTTCAGAAATTCAGTCACAAGATGCAATCTGCATCCACCACACAAGCTGTTTAAGGACAAAATTTGTTTGGATTCCTCTGTTTTATGGAAGAACGTTGCTAGTGGTAAAGTTAACAGAAAACACCTGGGATTTAGGAACAAGAATTACATTTTTGTCACGTGCCAATGGAAACCCTACTATTGCTAAAGTATTACCTAAGTTGTAATCTGCAGCAAAACAGATAAAAAAGGGAAGGGAAAATAATTTCTTCAGCTGCAATGGCAATATTCCGCTCGGCTTCGGATATCGACCATCAAAAGCAATAACTTTGACAGTCGATATGTGCAGATTTCCCACGAACGAGGAAAAATATTCTGTTTAAAGTAATCATGTCACTTTCTCTGTTCACTAATATTTAATTTTCTGTCACCTTTCTGTTATATATGTTCCACCATTTGTACCCCGCCTTTAACTGCAATGATGGCAATATCAGCGGTCTTTTCTTTGGAGTATAATGTCACATCAACTATGGTATTAACCCAATTATTTATTTGAGTTTTTATACATTAAATCACAGGCGCGCGCGCACACACACACACACACACACACACACACACAGACACAGACACAGACACAGACACAGACACAGACACACACACACACACACACACACACACACACACACACACACACACACACACACACACACACACACACACACACTAATTCCAGACTCCGGGAAGAATGGGGAGCAATTTTAGCTACAGAAAACTTCCCACTTCTCAGCCGGGAATCGAACACGGACCCGTGGCAGGCAGGTGGTTTACCGACTGAGCTACATCAGCTTGTTTAATTTTGCAATTCCAAAATTATAATTAATATAGGTAGATCTAAGACTGAGCCAATATTAGCAAGGGTGTAGCATTTCATCGGCTATTTTTATATTGCCTGTTAGTGACAGAAAAGGAAAAGTGTCTTTAACTATCCGAATAAACTTAAAATAATTTTAGATTAGGTATTTTAATATAATATATCAACAATATTGTTTTAATTCAAGGAAACGAACGTAGTTTACACAAGACTTACATAGGCTTAATAAGACAGTTTGGAGAAATGAACATGTAATATCAAAAACTGTAATCAGTAACGAAAGCTTACAGCAAGTATCAAGCGTTCCTTATTTAGGATATAATGTTATACAAACGGACAACATACACACCTCAAGGTATCAAATATTTCTCATTAAAATATATCGATGCTTATAAATAAAGATGAAACAATTCGTTCGTAACCAAGATATCAGCGTAACGTCAACACGGACTGTATAAGCATTACGTCATTGGGATTGCGTTCTCCATATTGTCTTGTGCACTTGGAACCTGCTGCTGTTGAACTCTGACCGGGTGCAAAGTTCAGAGTCAGCTACAATGTATGGTTTATGTGTAGCCGAATTTGGGTCCATTGAAGGAACTGTTTCATCTTTATTTAGAATTCTACGGGGCAATTTTTATTAATAATTTTCATACCGAGGCCTACGATGATGAGTGATGCCATTTATTGCTTCAGAAATTTTATTTTGGTGTGATTCTTCATGGACCTTGTTCGATGGTACCTGTATTTCTGATGATAGGCGGAATGATTAATGAAAAAAAAAAAAAAAAAAAAAAAAAAATAATAATAATAATAATAATAATAATAATAATAATAATAATAAATAAATAAATAAATAAATAAATAAATAAATAAATAAATAAATAAATAAATAAATAAATAAATAAATAAATAAATAAATAAATAAATAAATAAATAAATAAATAAATAAATAAATAAATAAATAAATAAATAAATAAATAAATAAATAAATAAATAAATAAATAAATAAATAAATAAATAAATAAATAAATAAATAAATAAATAAATAAATAAATAAATAAATAAATAAATAAATAAATAAATAAATAAATAAATAAATAAATAAATAAATAAATAAATAAATAAATAAATAAATAAATAAATAAATAAATAAATAAATAAATAAATAAATAAATAAATAAATAAATAAATAAATAAATAAATAAATAAATAAATAAATAAATAAATAAATAAATAAATAAATAAATAAATAAATAAATAAATAAATAAATAAATAAATAAATAAATAAATAAATAAATAAATAAATAAATAAATAAATAAATAAATAAATAAATAAATAAATAAATAAATAAATAAATAAATAAATAAATAAATAAATAAATAAATAAATAAATAAATAAATAAATAAATAAATAAATAAATAAATAAATAAATAAATAAATAAATAAATAAATAAATAAATAAATAAATAAATAAATAAATAAATAAATAAATAAATAAATAAATAAATAAATAAATAAATAAATAAATAAATAAATAAATAAATAAATAAATAAATAAATAAATAAATAAATAAATAAATAAATAAATAAATAAATAAATAAATAAATAAATAAATAAATAAATAAATAAATAAATAAATAAATAAATAAATAAATAAATAAATAAATAAATAAATAAATAAATAAATAAATAAATAAATAAATAAATAAATAAATAAATAAATAAATAAATAAATAAATAAAACAAGAAAAGGTAGATGACTAAAATTGGTAAAAGTGTGGTTGCTGTGTTCATTTGCGGGTTATAATTTTCTAGGAGGGACCAAAGCCTATAGTAAATTAGATGGAACATATTGAGACGCCTGAGTCAGTGCACAATAAACGACGAACGCCATATGCCGGGTCGGCGAGCGAGCAAAGGAATTCAAGGTCAGACTGCCTAACAACAATGGAAGTGGCTACACAAAAGGGGTTTCTCTAGAACTTTCGAGAAAGATCTGGCCACGGGATCGCCCACGTGTGTATAGAAGTCGAGAAAAAGGTACGTGTGGCGTCATCTCCAATATTTAAGGAGACCAGGAGACAGCTCTGAAATGAGTTTCAGTTACAGACACGAGTCAGTGTGTCAGTGAGCGTGAGACAGCTGTGCGTGTGTCGTTGCATTGTAAGAAGAGTCAACGAATTCCAAGTGATAGTAACGTCGTAGTTCATGCATGAGAGACAGAGAATGTGAAGAAAGACACTGCAAGGACTGAACATGGTTATGAAAAGTTAAAGTTTTGAGATGTTGTAGCAGGAAAGACTGTAGACTGTGTTAACGACAAGGAGAAAAATGTATTTGTGCACAATTCTAGAACACAATACAACAGATTTTGTCGGTGTTATCAAAATGTGAACTGATCTAACTACACACGAGGGAACATCGCTGAACAGTAGAGCAAATGATTATAAACCAAAGGGTAAAAGAAATTAAGAAAGAAATGAGAAAATGGAAGGAATAACTGTGAGTGACTGGTCCATGATGAAGAAGAGAAAAGGATTGTTTTGGAGAGCAGAATTTTTTTGACAAGTCTCGTCTCGCATTTTAGTAGTAGGTAACTGATTTCAGTATGAAATAGTACATACATCTGACTTTCTGTTACGCTTTTACACGTTTTTCTCAAAATCACTTGTATAGCTTCATGATATCAATACAGACATTTCCAGTAAAATATGGACGGGTATATAATTTTAGGTGCATTGCAGTACTTTCTCAGTAGAGAAAGCAGAAGCCTTCCATAGATATTTGTATTTGTGCAACCAGCAGATTTTAGCTTTCCCTGAAGGCATTCCTTTTATCAAACAATTCGGAAATGTTCTCCTGGTCGAGTGAATCCTACTCCATGATTCAAACTGGTTCTTATGGATCCTTTTAGATGCGTTTGCTACAGTGGAGTTCTTATTAGACCCGCTTTGTCCGTCCGTATGCATGAAATAACTCACCGACGACTCCAAGCACGAGGTTGAGACTTATATCTGTAGGCATATTTAACGTATGCTTAAAATCCATAGAAAATTTACAGTATTAATAGAGGGTCCGTGGAAGACTTAATTTCTGAGCTAATTACTCCATACTACGTGGAGTTAAAATTTTATGCGGAGAATCTGAGTCTTTTATAGTCTTGATTTGTTTGACAATTTATTAAGCATTATTTGTAGCGTATTTTAATTAATAAATATTCTTGAAATTGCTTATAACCTTTGACTATATCATAAAAATTACACTTTTTAAAGAAAACACATCTAGAATTGCTATTTGAATTTTTAGAGGTTTTAAGGTTCCTATAGGCCGCTTGCAAAAGTATTTATAAATAAATTAACTTTTGGAACGCACTTATTGTTAAACTTAAGTGTATAATAATAATAATAATAATAATAATAATAATAATAATAATAATAATAATAATAATAATAATAATAATAATAATAATAATAATAATAATAATAATAATAATAATAATAATAATAATAATAATAATAATAATAATAATAATAATAATAATAATAATAATAATAATAATAATAATAATAATAATAATAATAATAATAATAATAATAACCTCTTTTTAATTAAAATATTGTGTGCCATTAACTGCCTGTGGGTTCACCACCTCAAAGTGGGTCCAGGTATTCGCTTGGTGAATTCCATTAACTCTCGAATGTCAATCAGACCACGTGGGGAGGATTGAAAAACGAATATTGGGCACATTGACATGATCTGCTTCGAAATCTCCAAGTTGAGCCCCAAGAATTACACATCATACTCTTAATCGTTTTTCAGTATCCTATATTGTAACAAATTCTGTTAAAAAGATCCTAGTGTTCGTGAGGAAGTAGGAATATAAGCAAAGGAAGCAGTGATTTCACTCTGGTAGCACCCAGGAAAGGATTCATTAAATTCCCCATTCTAGTGAAAGAAATGCAGTGATCCCACTCAGGTCACTGTAAACTGCCTTAATAAAAGTACGCCCTATACATTTCCAGGTTACGGACCAGCGAGCCTACCATGGGATCCATTCTTTCATTAAATTGAGTTAGGCATGTTGTCTTTAAAATCTCCTCCTGGAGGTTGTTGCTTTCAAAATCTTCTTTTTCCCCGAGCCTTCTGCTCTACCATCTTTTTGATTTCATTCTTTTTCTTGTTTACATCCCTGAAAATGTTGTTAAGCCATGCTCTTTCTTCCACGTCGTCAAACCTACCACTTAATTTGCTCTACCGCGCTTAAAGCACGAGAAACTTACAAAAGGGAAAACTGTACTGGGTGATACTGAAAAATGTTTACAGCTTTCTTAAAGCTGGATAAAATAATCTTGCCCAAAAATTACTCAAACAAGCTGAATTGCATGTTTTAGGTATAATTAGATTTACAATCCCTGACAAAACTGATCACACATTCATTTTATGATGTATGACTTATTTTTATAACTGTACAGAACATAAAATTGCTTAATGGAATAAGACGAAGAAAAGATCAAAGTTGCCAAACTTTCTAAGGCAAAATGCTGGATATTGTCACTGTTTCATTACATATATTGTAAGACACATTTTTATTTTCACTCTTAATAGAAAGTATATAAACAAAAACACACACACACACACACACACACACACACACACACACACACACACACACACACACACACACACACACACACACATATATATATATATATATATATATATATATATATATATATATATATATATATATATATATATATATATATAATAACGTGAAACGTAAATGAAGTTTTCATCAATGACATCTGTTGATACTCTTCAAATTAGACCAAGCCTATCAAAGCTTAGAATCCATCGTCGGATGTAATCCAACGTGCAGAGGTTCCTTGCACTGTTCATCGTGATGGCTCGGTTTGCCTCGGCTCAACTTGCACGCTGCAAAGTGAAGAAGCGGGGAAGCGTGTGTTAATAGAAGGCTTTCTTATCAGTGCAATACAAGTATAGGTCGCGTATTAGTTCTTGACGAATGACCTTCAGCTAAGATCCCTCAGCTAGCCTACTCTTAATAAACAGGCCAGCAAATAGTTTGTTACGATAACAAACAGCTCTGCTTCCCTGTGTTATGTTTGGAAGAAAAGTCAAGGAACAGTCGACTGCAAAGTTTGTGTGATACAAGTAGATGTCATGAGAGATAACGAAAATGACAGCAATTCAGATGAAGAAAACCAAGGAGAGATATTAGGTACAGAAGAAATAAAAGCAAATTAAATTTAGTTATTGATATTGTAATACATGTGACTGATATCACTGGAAGTGTTTATAATTTACTTTGTAATTACTGCACTTCTTGAGCGTAGAAACATGAGAGCAACGTCACATCATCTGACTGTCCTTTCTGATTCTGTGTACCAGTGTTTTCGTAAAGGTAAGTGACTCGCGTCTAGCCTCTTATTTAAAGATTTCAGTCGTCAAGAACTAACGCGCCACCTGTACCTAACAATGAAGCAACCTGCTCCAAAGAAAACAAAGAATGCCGAAAGCACATTTAAATCAGAGTGACAACTATATTATTTTTGGGCAATAGAGCTAAATTGCAGTACAATAATTACATGTGTAAGAAAATCTGTTGAAAAACACTATAGCAGAGTAGGTGCAGAAACATGTGGTGAAAACACAGCATAGGGAACGCTAGAGAGAAACAACTAAAGAGGTTGCTACATCTTACAGAAGCCCAAAGAAGAGTTTTGCACCAGTGCCTTCTAAATAAATAAAACAAAAGGCCAGGTTTGGTCATAAAAACCCAATTAACCAATTAAATACTGTGCACGACACTAAACGTCACGAAGTGAAGAAGAAAGAGCAATGAAAGTAAAGAAGGGGGAAACGGCCCAGCGAGTGAAACAAGCGCAAGGAAAGAGCGAGTGGAGCCTGTCGTAGTCGCATTTTGCACCTTGCGCCGTGCAATCCACTGTGCATGCACCCTGAGACACCCCGAATTTATAAGTCTGCACTCCTACAATTACGGCCATTTTGTTAAACATATTACGGGAAAGAGGTGATAATTTATACACAGTTATATGAGAATGAGTATGAATATTGGCAAATAAGATATACCACAGCCAGTAAAATTCTTCCTATAAGCATCTCTTTAAATCCTACAATAAGTAGCCAGAAGTATTGCAGAACGAAGGCTTTGATCGTTAAAATGAAACCGACGTACAGCAAAGGAAAAGAAATTCAGTGGTGATTTGCAGCATTAAAAAGATGGTAAGAAGGAAGACAAAAGAAGGCGAATGAATGAAGGGATAATGTTGATGAGCTGTGTAAACAAAGACCCCTATAGACACAAAGAACTTGCAACTACCGGATGAGGAACGTCGAGTAACAACCAACCGCGGAAACAAAGAGGGAAGAAGAAGAGGAAACTATATGCTCTTCCACTAATGACCTTACAAAGATATCATAAAAAGATACTCCTTTCCTATGTTATTCTCTTAACGCTGCATCGTTTGATTGTTCAGTGCACTGTTAGCGTTTTTAGCTGTTTAAAAACGTTGGACATAATCGTTTATGTGTACATTGCGGTACAGCGTAGGTTGGTAGACGTGGCAAAAAGGTGATTCATGAGTTTGCTTCATCCTCTCTGACCGGCAGTTGGCCTTATTTCCATTTATGTACTATTGTACAGTGATTGAATAAAAACTTGCGGAGGAGGACTTAGAATCTCGACAGAAAGACGGTGTTTTGTGCCTATGCCCCTCACTGTGCAACCCCCCCCCCCCCCCCCCCCAGGAGGATGGATGGTTCGAATGGACCCTAAGGACAGCCACGACTGAGCAGGTGGCAGGGTCCCTACATTTTCCCAGTTAGAAGCACCTAGGCGGAGGCTGGCTTAACACTCTCCCCCCCCCCCCCTTGGACCTGTACCATCCCACGGGAGGCCCGTAAACCAGGGGCTTGCCTTCCAATCCGGGACGAGATTTCCAGAGCACATTTGTTCTCTCTGCCATGCTGCTGCCACGTCGCTCGCCTACGCTTCCAACCCTGAAAGAAACTTAACTGGATGAAGGGTGAAGTAAAATGATTAATGTAGCGAAAAAGAGTGACAGGAAATTCGGAGATATGGAAATCCTTCACAGCATTCACCTGGCGACCCGGGGATACTACCGAAAAAAAAAAACCATGAGTCAGGAAGGTCGAACAAGGGGGTCGAACCGGCGACCACCCGAATACGGGCCACAGACGTTACCGCCTGACTTACTTTACACACGTAGATAGGTTGTAATGTAGATAGTCGTGTGTGAAAGAAAATTATTATCAATGATTGATCTAAAGAGGTTACCTTTAAATCCCGAGACCTAAAGTGAGTGTGTATGTGGCTTAAGGGCCCGTCGACAACTACGTCACTAGGGTCCGCCGGGACCTAAAGTGTTTACAACATAAGTCGTACGCACTTGGAGGTATATTATCTGAAATACTATGAGTTTAGATCTCTCTGTGATTTACTGAGAAAAATCCCAGCCAATTGGGAAATTTAGTATCGTACCGGCAAGTTGCCATGGTAGCTCAATTGTGATGTCGCTCCAATGATGGTTAATAATTTGATAACCCTTACTGTTCTCTGCTTAGTTAACAAGTTCTAATTCGTCATCTCCTAGCTCATTCTGCGTTGTGTTTGCACCAGCTGCCTCAGTAGTATAACTATATTTTGTCTAAGGATATTTTTGTGAATGTGAAAAGCAAGGATAACATGAGTTAAGTTAGCTATTAAGTTTTAATGTTAACTAAACTATCCTGTTTGAAGAGGCTTGCCGAATCCTTAATTAAAGAGTATAAAGAGTATAATTATTTGTGCAATAATAACAACAAGAATATCAATATAGTATAAATAATATTAATAATGATGATTGATGTAAAGTGTCAGTGGATGTACATGGCAGAAATTGTAATCGAAAAGGTCCCTAATATTAGCTAATACTATTCGTAATGACTTTCTTTAACATGAAACTCGATAATATTTCTCCGGACAAACCTATTATCTCGGGCTTATTACATTATGCATTGATTTTAATATCAAAGTATGTATTGCAATTCTTTATATTGCTATCTTTTCTTTCATTAATTACTTATATTTTCCTGTCAATAATTATTACATCAGTTGGTTAGAATAGCCGTACGGAAAGCGGAAAGCATGGTTCAAGTCCTTTCTGTGTCTTGGAATTTTTCAGTCTGATTCCATCTTTCGTATACATAGACGTTTAATTAGATCAGTATTTTGTTAAGTATAATTAAGTTAATAAAACGCTTTTTATGCTGTTTCTAAAATATGTAGAAGTGGTAGAGTCAGATCTTTTAAGGGCTGGTCATTGTGTGATGTCTGTGAAGTATATTCTCTTTGCGTGACACGTGAGGGGTGAAATGAATAACGATTTATTATTTGAGGAACATAAATGTATTTTGAAATTGCATCTAATAACAAGGAATATCTTAGAAATGGTTAACTAAAAAAGAAAATGGTCTTAATATTAAGATTTCGTCTTATCTCTTACGGTTTACAATTTTGCAAAAGTCAGTCAGAATGAAGAGAACTACAGAGATTGTTTCTAGAAAATTCATTATACTTATTTCATGAAATGCCTTAAACATCGCATTTTAATTAAAATCCTTCTTCAAGCAAAGGATATTTTGGGGTGGAAGATTTTCGTGACACCCTTCTTCTCACGTTCTTGGAAAATACTACCAATGTACTTAAGTGACTTTTAGTTTTTAAATTATGCTATTCACAGACACACACACACACACACACACACACACACACACACACACACACACACACACACAACCTCACGTTTTTTATCATTTTTTATTCAGGGAGGGAGTTAGGTAGTTTTTATTTGTGAACGTTGTTTAACTGTTATAGTTCTTAGTGTCCAGTTCTATATTGGGCGAGCAAGACACCTAAATTTTGTTCTGAGGACTCTTTGTCAAGCTTGAGAATGTTTTAGTGCCGCAAATCTACGACAGGAGACCAAATACTTGACCTCCCTTCAAAAAAAAAAAAAAAAAAAAAAAAAAAAAAAAATCCACCTCTAAAAAATTCATCAAACTATCCCAGGTAAAGTGCATAGTAGGCTATGCATTATTATAAACAACCTGTAAAATTGGCAAAAGAATAAACCATTATTTGGAATGCCGGAGTTTGTTGCTATTTCCAGCAAGTATCATTTCAGTTTGAAAATCTGGTAGCTTTTCGCAAACAAATATTTTATAATAATTACGTTTCTCTTTCTGAAACCGACTTCTATCTAGATCGGCTGTTGCACTTTTATTTGGAATTGGTACTCAGACAAAAGTTGCAAGTCCGAAAACAAAGGAAGCTGTTTAACATCCCGTCTATTGATTCACGATAATGGAATCCTTTGCTTTCCGCACAAGACTGTTAATGGCTGTCTGGCTAAATATCTACAGCAGCCAATACGGTGGGATAAAGCTAATGTTGAAACGGAAATCTACAGGTAACTGCAGGAAAGTTCAGCTATATCCCTTAGCTTATGTCAATGTTATTGTACGAGTTTAAAAGATTGCTGAGGCGTTCAGTACACCGTTTTGTGCATCATTACAGAAGTATTAGTCATCATCATCATCAGCTTCATGGCTTGGGTTCAGTGACCCGTTTGTATTCCATAGTTGATACATAGTTTTGTATTCCTTGTGTGTTACTTTTTCCTTCTTAAGACCTGATTTAGATATTATTCTTATTTCTTTAAGCTTATTTCATTCAGATTAAAAATGTTAAGTTCTAACCGTAAGATTTCATTAGCAATTTTGTGTCAGTTTTTCCTGTAACTGAAGGTAAAAGTTTCATTTCAGCAACCTGGATTTTTTCTTGTAGTTTCTTTGCAATGTCTAACATTCGGATCCGTAAGTAACTTTAGAACTGCCAATAATTTGTAAACTTTTAGTATTGTCTCCTTCGTTGTTTCACAAAGAAGGGTTATTTTTAAAGTATCATGATATAATCATTGGATTACACTATTTTTATTTGAATATCTGCTAGCCGTTTGAGGGTGTTCGTGTTATTGCCGAAATATTTTACCTTTAGGTCTTAATATTAATCAGGGTCAATCAGTAATATTTTGGCCTTCATTATTATTATTATTATTATTATTATTATTATTATTATTATTATTATTATTATTATTATTATTATTATTATTATTATTATTATTATTATTATTATTATTATTATTATTATTATTATTATTATTATTATTATTATTATTATTATTATTATTATTATTATTATTATTATTATTATTATTATTATTATTATTATTATTATTATTATTATTATTATTATTATTATTATTATTATTATTATTATTATTATTATTATTATTATTATTATTATTATTATTGACTGCCCTATATATGGAGCGAACTGCGCCTGTAGAGTTGACAAAAAGCTGACCGGGATGTGAAACTCATTGTGTGTAACGCGATAATATGGGAACAAATGCTGCCACGTCGACACGATCAAGTGGTTAGCACTTTGATGCTGACATGCAGTAGCTTACTGACATTGGTACACAGGGCCAAGAGTGAACGCTGGTTAATGTAGATGAAAGGATTTCAGCCCGTCACTTTTTGTTTCGTTCTGAATGGCCGGCGGTTTGGGATTATTTATGTTGGCAAATAATGGAGGAACACTTCACCGCTTACCATTCCTACATCGCACATTTTCTGCCCTGGCAATATTAAAGTTCATAATTCATACACGTAAAGCCTATTTCATGTCACATTGTTCTCCAAACGCTTAAACTGCCCCTAAAACTTGATACAGGTTTATTTTATGGAATAAAGTCTTGAAGTATGTGCTTGATGTATCTTATTGACTTAACTGCAGTTTATAAATAAAACAATGAAATGCGTTGCTGCGTTAATGATATAGACTAGAAGGCAAAATACTTTTTGTTCAATTTGAGAAGCACCTCAAGGCCTTTGAGCTCATGTCACAATAATCAACTAGAGTAGATCCAAAAACAAACAGTTTCTCAGATACTTGTATTACAAAACTCACGGTGATTTGTGTTACTTTCTGATCGTATAATAATAGCTAGACAATTATTCTTATATAACTCATGAATGACTGGTATCTAGCGAAGAATTGCTTGGTAGAATATATTTTAGTGTCAGTACTGCTAATTTCAGAAGCCGTCAGTTGTTTCAATTTAGGACTCTTCAACCAAAACAGAGCTGTATTTTAACTTCCTTTACAAGCAGTTTAAGAAACAAATATAGGCATTATATGCATGTGATTTTCAGTTGTATCACTCATAGTTATCTCCTGAATCAGTATAACATTTCAATGTCTATTCTTCAATAATAGTTTAGTAGATGGCTCATTTTAGTCTGTTTCTTAGTGCTTTTTTTATATTCCTCGAAAGTTATTGATGATGATGATGATAATGATGATTTTCATGACGTTTTTGTATGATTCTTCACATTTGCAATCAACAATGTAACATCCTAAGATGGCTTGGGACTGTAATTAAAACTATGAATAATATTGGTTGATCTACAAGTCTTTGTATGATATAAGAGAGTATTTTGCATCCTCTGTAAACATTTTGATTTGGTTGTTCTCTTGTTTTCTCTTTGGTTTTTTGATACCAAGACAATTCAATAAAGTGGTACTTCTTCCTGTGTGATGTTATAAATGCCGACCTGTATTACAAATCTTAGAGAACGCCACTGCACAGGTAAACTGGGTTTACGTAGTCAAGCAGATAAATAGGTGCACCTCCAGAACAACAATGGGAACGACGCTGTTTGCGTTGTGACGGCATTAACGGGGGTAAGTGTACTGCATATAAGCGCTGAACAATGACAAATACAAGAGGGAATATTTCGATGATTAGCTGCACGAAATGTGAAGCAAACTGGATTTTAATGACATCTGCATATTTCATGTAACAAGTTTCTAACGCTAGGGTTTGAGATAAAGTAATTGTTATCCCTAAACTTTAGGACAACTATCCAGACATGCCCGCACATTGGGACCAACCTCTATGATTACCATTACTGACCTTTCCCTCTTCATCTGAATGAATTTTGCAATGTTTTCAGCCGAAGGAAAATTTAATGAAGCAGTAAGTGCTTAGGGAGGTAATTTTAGACATCCCTTGCGCATTTGATTGCCTATTCGAGTAAACTGAATACAAATCTCGATACCAATACCAGAGAGGTAAATGTGTCGATTTTAGCTAACTCAAAAGTGCCTGAAAGACACAAATGCAAATGCAAGCGATACAAGTTTCAAATTTTTAACGCCAGTCATTAACAGAACTATTCACTCAAATTCCATAATTTCGCAAAAAGGGTATACGCCTAGGTGTGAATAGCTTCGGTTTTCTGTCTTTAATTTTTTGGTAGAGTGTCTAAATGGGTCAGGTTAATCTGAAACTAATTGAACTATCAGAAGGCGAACGCTTAGTTTCAGTTGCAGGTGTATGACCCTCAACCTGCTGAAGCTTTCATAGTAGCTGTGCTTATCACATATATGTGTATATTATGCCCTAAGTTTAGGAAATCTACTGTTGCGACGGCCGCACCTCAGGGAAGTGTCAACTGACAGCTATCTCACACTACTGCCTTGTAATAGAGGCCTGCACGGGTCGACTTTCTTAGGCCCGGCCCGAGCCCGAGATAGTGCCCATGCCCGAACACGACAAACAGGGCTTGGCCCGAACCCGTGCAGACCACTATTTTATTAGTGTTGGCCCCTAAACAGCGATACAACAATAGCGGCTTAGAACAAACTCTGTTGCACGCATTTCTAAGAGTATTTGTTTACAATAGAAGACGAGAAACTTTGATTTCCAGAAAAGTCGCCGGTAATTCAGAGGCAATATAAGCAGACTGGCTTGTCAGTGGGGTGAGTGGCGAACAGTTGAACAGTGCTTGTGAAGCTTCTGTTACGGAAGAGTGCCAAAGGTACGATATAACAGAACAGCTATAAGTTTCAAGTTCTTGAATTGTGAATTATGATACAGTTTTAGAAAAAATAAAGTGAAATTAAAAAAAGAAAAGCTACACGATTTATCATATTACAGTGTGATAAGAGAGCGAACTCTTCTCGTTTCCTTGCCCCAATCATGGCCTTAATAGCTATATAAGCATTGCGGTGTTGAGAGAAGCGATCTTTAAGTGTTGAGCCAGACAGTGTTTAGCAGCTTTTAATTAAGTCTGTTTGAGTGACTGTGAGTGTATCGTCGGAAGCATGTGAGACAGACAGATAAAGAGAGAGAGACAAAGAAAGAGAAAATTAGTGAAGTGTGTGTCAAGGTTATGATCGGACAAAACAGCTGCAAGCTGCAAAGCCAGGACCAATTTATATATTGTGTTAACGATAAATAGGAGGATTGTGTTTCTGTGATTCTATTTTAAGGGAAATAAAGTGACAGAACTAATACCTGCATTTGTCATGTACTATAGGATTATTTTGGGACTCTGTGATTTGCTGCAATTTATTGTCATGAGTAAGATCCAGGAATTTTAAGTGTTCTGAAGATGTCCATTCGCCACCCGTTGCCTCGCGTAGCATCAGCCAGGCACAGCAATCTCTTCTTTTATCTCCAGGGGTGGTCTCTAAAAGGAAATTGTGTATTTTCTTTGAAGAAAATATCAATTTCATCATAAGAAATAAATGCTTTATTGTCTAATACTTAATGGTATGTTCGAAGCACCTCTGAAGTATTTCTAATACAATACTTTTACCTTATACCTGCACCCAATATAGCCTTCTTTTCTTCACGTGCCTCGAGATTTTTCTTTTTCTTTACTATTTTAACATTTAGCAATGCTCCTTTTTACAATCGTGTGCTTTATTATGTATCACTGTCGAGTGGGGTGGCTCAGGCGATGAGTCTGTGGCCCGCAATCGGGAGCTCATGGGTTCGACCCCCTTGACCGACGTCCTGACCAATGGATTTTTTTTTTCGCTTTCTCCGGGTCGCCAGGCGAATACTGGGAAGGATTTTCATATCCACCTATTTCTTGCCTCTCCATTTCGTTACATTAATCATTTCATTTCAACCTTCATCCCGTTGGGTGAGGGTCGCGGCAGCAGCACGGTAGGAGGAACAAATGCGCTCTGGAACTCTCGTCACCCGGATTGGAAGGCGAGCCTAGTGGTTTCCGGGCCCTTGATGGGATGAAACAATCTTTCGCCCCCCCCCCCTTAGGAGTACAAATCCGAAGGGGTGAAAGAGCGACCGGGCTGAGCCAGTCTCCAGCGGGGTACTTCTAACTGGGAAAATATAGGGACCGTGCCCTTTGCTCTGCAGTGGCAACGACCGGCCGCCCTTCGGATCCATTCCCCTCATCCATCCACCCTCCGCAAGCTGTCATTCAGCCATATTATGTATCAGTAACACATGAGTATCGCTCTTAATATTTCTCCAATTTATATCTAATTCTTTACATTTAAACAACATATTTTAAAACAATTTATTTTCTAAATAATAATCAGCTAAGCCTTTTGAAAGGAATGTTAAAATGTAACTTCACTTTATTAACACATGTTTATAATAAAACATTAATAAATAATTTTCATAAATAATAAACTTGTTGAAGACAATTTATTTAAAATACAATCCCGACCCACTGGTGTATATATTACACATTCGATTTTGTTTGCTCTGAATTTTGGTTACATCTGCGTTACAGAAAGCCACATCTTACAGGCGTGCTACTTTTTCGTTATGCTCTCTTTTGTTTTCACCTCTCTGCAAGGACTAAAAGTGAAAAGGGCAGCAGCTATACGAAATTAATGCAATAAAATTAGACTGCCTTTTTCACTAGCGGTTGTCATTGTCGTGGAGGCGCCGACTGACGAATGGGTACGTAAAGAACGCGTAAGCAAGCCTCCATTCCCTCTTATTTCGCATGCCGGTCCATTGCCCTGCTCTTCTACGGTCATAAATAAAACATGATCCTGTCCGTGGAACTTTTGTCCTGAGCCGTGATGACGCGGACACGGTTGACTCGTCTAATTGAAGTATCGATATTGGGCCAGCGGCACCAGCGCCGCCACACGGTTTCTCTCGGAATAATGCATCACCTTCCCTGTGAGAATTACACGCTACTGCTAACTTCTAACCACTCCATTAGGAATACTAGCAGGGAGGGGGCCTTTTTTGTGTATGTTACGTCCAGAGCAAGCCAATAAAAGTAGCTAATGTTCCTCGAATTAGTCACTGACATCGATTTTCCATTTGGTTTAAAGGCAAAACGCTGGCAAAATATGAGTAACAAGTTTTCCGGGTTCACATCCCGGGGGCAAACTATCTGACTGAAAATGAGATGAGGATAGACAACACCAGTTTAGCCTGCCGAGAGATTTAATGAGCATTTAAGGCAAGATGTAAAATTACAATTTCTGAATCTTAGCACCAAAAATCTTATGTACTGCACTATTATATCTGCTAACTTCTGAAGTACCGACAGTTTTACGGCTTATAATATCATGAGTCTGACTGGTCTGATAAAATGTTTAGAAAAATGAAATCAACAAGAAGACTTGTCATGCCTTAAACAGAATGATACCTCATCGTAAACCTGTTACAACTTCCTTAGTATAACATATTTAGTACGCAATAATAATGGAGATGAGTAAGTTGCCGTAAGTCGCTAAAATATTAACCAGGGAATTCTCTTGCGGCAGCCGCAAAGTATCAGCTAAACCGAGCGAGGTCCTCGGACGCTACAAACTGCCGATGATTATAATCGATCGCGGTAAAACAGGTAAAATACTTCTATAAGACTATAAGACACGAAATGTAGTAAGAGATGCTCTTTTATTAACAAATGCCACCTACTCCAGGTCCACGCCTCCAATGTTGCTACTTATTTGTGTGTGAACAAATCTGAAACACTGCTTTTTGCTCTGTGAATTGCTAAATTGTACTACAGAGAATGGACTATATAGAAAATTTGGATTGGAGATGTTGGGATAACTGACGCAACGTTATACGGGACATTTTTAGATAGTGTTTTGAGGGGCTGGAGAAGAAGTGAAGCACAGTAACCTTTGCTAAAAACACAAACCTGTGCTGTAAATTAATTTTACAGTATTACACTACCTGTAAAATATTAAAATACGGCTAAAATATGTCGCATGGTAGAGCTAGACAAATATATGGAGCGCTGCGGCGCGCGAATTGGAATTTCGGTGAGGTTTCGGTGACCGCTTTCGGATAATGCACTCTTTACTGTAATTATTTTCCCTTTCTAATGTTTAGAACTTTGCATAGCTGCAGACTAGGGACCGTATCGAGTTCCAGGTCGCGAAATCTTGAGGTAATAGATTTTTGTTAAGCGATTTTACCAGAATCGGTGAACCCTAGCTACACTGACTTACAAAAATAGCTTTTTCCTAAACACAACTTCGCTTGCCAATGAATTCTTATTTCATTGATAAAATTGTAACTTTTGCCTGTTCTTAGTACATTGATTTTAACATGTGGAAATTGTTTATGACAATTTGTCTATCCCTTTATCATTTCTTTATAAAGTTACCTGTCTTGCCAGTCAGTAATTCTGGTGTCAGACGTTATCGCCAGGTTTGTTGTGGCAATCTTGTCTGTATTCGTAATGTGGTGCCTCTGTGGAAGTAACACCATCTTAAATATCGTGTTGTTTTTCTCTTATACGACTCATTTTAAATTTTGACACTACCCACAGAGGAAAAACAGTAAAAAATGAAATCAGAGAGAAATATACTGCTGGGTACTATAAGTTAATTTAGAAGCAAGTACATTTTACTCGACAGTCTGCCTCTTGGTGCGAAAAGGGTGCAGACTTGGAAGCTTCCAAAAGGAAAAGGGAGTGAGAGAAAAGTTGATTGCGACCCGGCTTGCCTCTTTTGTTGACTTGAGCTAATTGGTTGTCAAGCTTCGTGTGCTATATGACCGTGCTATACACGTATATACACACATACACACACACAAAGCAACCTCGGACGAGACGTCTTAAAAGAAAAGAAGAAAGGAACGAAGAAAGACAAACGGCAGAAGACTGAAGCGCGGTTAGAATAAGGAATTGCACTTAAATGACTAAAGGAAATAAAAGGAAACCACAAAAGCTGCCGATGTTACAAGATTTGCTGACTAGAGGTCACTCGCGTGCTCTGGCTGACAGTTGAACTGTGGAACAGATCAAAGGCGTATTGTAGATCTTCCCAAGCACTCTTCTAAATGTGTATTCTTTTAATTCAGTTTATTACTACCGTGTGTGGGGTTGAAACAAATGAAGAAAACATTTTCTATGACACGTTTAATTGCATTAGTATTGGTATAGGCTACTTCACTATTAAAACCAGGACGTTTAATTAATTTAAATTTCAAACCAATGTCTCAGATTTAAAAATATGTGGTTAACATATTTTAATTTACGTTCTTAAGATTACCCTCAAAGAAGCTTACTTTCAAAGGAGTTTAAAATGAATTTATATTTGCAGCGTATACTTAGGGTCTGTATTTATTATTGTTATTATTGATAATAATGCAATAATAAGTACTGTTCTCACGACTTTCTTTTAAAATAATTTACAGTAAGATTTTTGAACAAAATTATATAATAATTATGTCACAAATTTAGAAAATAAATACAATGTAAGGAAGACTGCACAGTTTCTAGCCAGCGTCAAACAACTGTTAACAATTTTGACTCCTGAATATTCAATATGTATAGAAAATTCCCTTTTAGAAAATCAGATTTGTAGCTTCATCACATGTAAAACATGCAAAATTGATTTATTTGTAAAGAAATAATTTTTATTCTCCTTTTTATGCATATTTCTTAATAACAAATGCTTACGGAAATTACCTTGGTACGCGTATTTTTCTAAACGCGTGCTTTACTTAATATCTGAAATAGTCAGATTTGCGGTAACAACTTGGCAGCTGACAAAATCACAAAACTTTTATTCAACAAAATATTTGCCAGAAAATATAAAACAGTGGAGATGTTGGTTTGGTTCGTTCACTTCGTCAAAATAACGAAGTAAAATCATTAAAGCCTGACATTTTGTGAGGCTTATGAAACTAATTCATATATTTTTCCCACAATACTTTAAGATACTTTTTAACACAGCAAGTAAAGAAAGTTAACTTTTACCGGAACTAGTAAATTTGCAAACCACTTATACAAATCTTATTTTCAAATCTTTGTGCAACTGTGCAATTCTAACCGTTTGGTTAGAAAAGAGAGTAACTAGCTGATGTCAATTATTTTGGTTTTCGTGTCAAAATTAGCTTGAAATCTGAGCAATAAAATTAATTTCCCGAATGTAAATTTGGTAACTTGCATAATGCACGTTCTATTTGTATTTTCCATAGATCTAGCTGAATAATTATCGCAGATTTAAATTATAGGTCTCAAAGCAATAATAGCAGATTGTGAGACAAGGTTTTAAAATTGCCTTTTAGTTCGCAATTCTACGAAGAAAATAACACCACTTCTAAAGTGTGGCATATACCTATTATTTATTAGACAGTGTTCTAATGTGTGAAATATCAATATAGAATTATTAAGGGTACATCGAAGTGAAATTGGTGATTTTCTGAAGTACTGAAGATAGAAACTATTTTTTGCACTGGCATTAGTAGCAACCAAAGAAATGCGTGTACCAAATTTCATTTTAATATCTAATCACATTCTTTATGTATGAATTATTTTATGCAAGTTTTATTGTGTAAAATCAAAATCTATCTCCTCCAACAGATACTGAACAACACAGGTAATTTTTTAAAATTGTATGACGTCTTATTACCTTTGTAACAACTTAAAGCGTGGAAATGTTGATATTGTGAATAGTTTTTCTTAAATTTTTTTAATACCGTAAAGTGTAAAAATGCCATATAAACAGCGCATTATTATATTAATTATTTTTTTAAAAAAAGGTATTGTTGTTGTTGTTGTTTTCTAGTGCCTTGCCTCTGGCAATGAAGCCATTAGCATTCATGCTTTCCAATACTTTTGAACTGTAGTTTCTTCTGATCTTAATGCTTCACAGGTCTTCAAGTGGTCTTCGTTCATTTCTGCTGGATCGTTACACAGGACACATATTGGTGAGGATGAGATACCTATTCTGTAGAGATGACTTGCTAAGCAGTCGTGATTATTAAAAAAAGGTATAAGTAATCAAAATTCCAAAGCTACACGTTATTATCCGTATTGGAAAAAAATTATAGGTCTGTAGCAAAATTTTGTGGGAGAAGATAAATTTTGAATATGAAAAAGTAACAAAAAAGATCATTTCCGAGAAAAATGAGCTTAAAGTTTAAATAGAAGGCAGACACAGAGGCGCACCACTTTTAAAATGCCATCCAAAATATATTTTTCCTCCTCCTTAACGGCTTAAAACTTCTCAGATATATTGTTTAGGATGTGGTACATTGTTTTGCAATCAAAAAGCGGGTTTCTTTTTTGAGCAACCAGGCTGAAATATCACTTCGGTGCTCCAGTTTAATTCCACAACGAATTGAGATAAACTGAAGTGCGGAGATTTGTTGTGGACCCATGAGAAATTAATCATGTAAAAATATATGATGAAAAGTATAACCTAATCAAACCAAATAGAATTATTAAACATGTGCAAATTCAAAATGTAGTTGCCATGTGATTGGACTTTAAACCAAATTTGGTCACAGTGGACTGGTAGAAATATTTCATCGCAATAGTGCGGTGCCTAAGCTTTTAGTTCGTGTGCACTGGGTTAAAAATCTACTTTTAGACCAAACAAAAGATGATTAAATAGCGAAAGTCAAAACAGTAAGTTTTTCTAAAATAGAACCCTCAAATAGTTCACAAAAGGCACACATCAGGGTTTGCCAAATTACCTCTTGGGGCTGCTTTTGTATGGTCCATCTACAAACATAAAAATAAATGGGAAATAAATAAATGAGTGTGTGAGCGAGTGACTGTGTGAGTGAGTGACTGTGTGTGAGTGAGTGAGTGGGTGAGTGAGTGAGTCAGTGAGTAAATAAATAAAGCTAAACGGAGCATTTATGTTAACTTAATGTATTCACGAACTTCAAACATGAAATAAAGTTAAGCTTCCCGAGTTATGATATTTGATGTAATGAGTTACTGAAGAACGAACACAGAGATGTTAGTTTGGATGATTTTTACAACCGTCTCCGAAATGGCACAGTTCCTCATTTGGAATGAGTACAATTATCCGTGTTCTCATTAGTATATATCTGTGAAAGCGTATTTTGAAAAATGAAATATGTCTAATCAGAAAGTCGGTCTGCTGATGAGAATATTTTGATGATAGGCAGCACAAAATTACAATAAAATGTCTGCAATTAAAGCACAAAAAGTTTGCTTTAATTCTTCTCATTAATACTGCTATTCGTGTGTGCGTGCGCGCGCGCGCGTGTGTGTGTGTGTTTCAATATAACACTGGAAACAAACGTGAACTGCGTGCCTCGTGTCTGTGCGTTTATGGTTCGTAGGTTAAAACTTGTGTGGCTTCACCTCGATTCATTTTCAATGTGGGCGCCGGTATGAGAAGTTCGGCAGCCCCTGATATAGAGGATATATACAACATCCCAAAGCACAGCCAAGAGACAATTACAAATAAATCAAACGAAGCCATGCGGCGCTTAGACTGATTTGCTATCGTTTGCACTGGAATAGTCAATTTCAGAATGGACAGTTTGTACCATCTTAAATATTTAAAATGGTGCAACAAAAGTTGAAACACCAGCCAGCTGAATGCTGATAGACAGCTTGGTGTTTGGATATTTATGCTAACCAAAAGGTACATTTGAAGTGTATGTTCACTGTTATTTAATCATTAGTAACTGCAACAAATATCCTGCGTAAAACTAGTTGCAAAATTAAGTACATACTGAAGCTGAATCAATGAACTTGAGAATATAAAACGAAACACTGACAGAAGTTGCTGGAATGTTTTAGCACTTGAGTATATCCATATGTTATTGTGCAAACTCAATTCAACACTTTCCACATCGCGATTCATCTACCATAATTCGAAGTTGAAAGGACAGGAAAAAATTTCGAAAGATCCAAAAGTTCGAATAAAAAAAGTTACGCATAAAATTGGCAGTTTGGCAACAATGGTGTATATATGCATTCCTAATTAATGCACACTCGTTGACATTGGGGTTTTTCAGTTGTCTCACTCTTTTGAATCCTTCTATTGACACTCGAGGCAGCACTTAAGATTTTCTCCTTATTCTTCAGGTAAGGTGACAACGTGTTCGGTGGTATCCCATATTATTGATGCGATGACCTCCTTTGCAGAAAAAAATGCATGGGCCAAGTTTCTGCGTTTAGATTAATTTTCGATTCACATTTCTGAGCAAAAACTTCGAACTAAAGAAAATTAATTTCGAATTATATGTGAGTTTCTTAACGGCTATATAAGCGAGTGTTCTCGCGGTGGGGTAGCTAGTGTGTTCCTGACGTGATATCAAGTGTTGTTCTACGAGTGTGGTTGTGACGTCGTTTGCGACGCACAATGAATGCTGTAAAGCGAGAGATTGGAGAAGCCTCGTGTTTTGACTGCCCACCGAGTCAAGCGTCCGGAAGGAGGATGTTGCATTACGCCGCAATGACGCAAGAACCAAGAGGCCGTGACAGAGAGAATCTATGTCGTATCAGCGAAGCGACAATGTAGTCCTAATGAAATGAAGCGGAAATATTTGCATGCTGCTTCACTAAGGAATACATCTGTGCTACACTTTGCACTTCTGGTGTCTCCATTGAACACAGAAAAACTACTGTGCATGAAAATTTATGTATACTATTTACATACTCGTTCCGGAAACAATAATAACATTTAAGTGATTTAGCGTCGTAATTAGAGTATGAGAGACAGAGAAAGAGAGAGAGAGAGAGAGAGAGTGAAGAAAGACGCTAACAGGACTGAGCAAGGTAATGAGAAGTAAAAATTGTGAGACTATAGACTTAACGAGGAGAACAAAACTGTGTATTAGTTTAAAGGAAAATAAAATGATAGAAAAGTAACTGGAATGGTTTTGTCATTTTCTCACATTATACAGAACAGAATTTAGTTTCCCCTCAGCGCAAAGTACAAATTACTGCTATCTTCTGAAACCCCAAAATTAAGCAGATTGATGCAGGTCAAGGTGAGCTCATCCAGGACAGACATCTCTTTTCTTTAGTAGCTGCTGTATAGCTAGAAAAATTACAATTCTGAGTTATTCTAAATAGCAACATGTTTGCAAAACGGGTTCATTTTTCCAAAATAAGCGTGGAGAAAAAAACTATTTATATTCTTTTAAACTTTCTCAGCTTACGCATTCCCAGAGCAAAAATTTTTTTCACGAATCTCCTACTCGAAAGGAGATGACAAACCTTTTAAAATAGTTCATAGAATGGAATCACCTAAAACTTTCCATGCTGCAAGAAGTACCACCTCCTTTGGATTGCAAGTTTCTAGTAATAAAAGGTGATTTTCACTACATACAACTTTTAGTCCACGTATAAAACCACAAACTTTAAAAGTATGTTTGAGCACACTGAATTCGACAACATTTCTGTACGTTGTTCGTCTTTAAATCCTCGAACCCGGAAATCCCAGAACTTCATCTGTAGAACAAAGCAAGCATTGTTGCATCTCCCGGATTTCCGTACCATTTTCACATAACTTTATATATGATGACAAAGCTAACTAAATCTTTCCCTTATAATTTGCAAGAAGCAAGCGATCTGTGTTACAGGTCGCATGAAATGGATACGTAAATACAATTTCAAAAAGGTGTTCAAAAATCTTAATTACATAGAACTCCGAGCTATTAGATCAGCGGTGTTATTGAGGAGAAATGGGGCGATTACTTTTTCCTCTTCCTAGTTGCCTTCGATGATGACGTTGAAATTTATAACAGAACATTTTTACCCCTCGCACTGACTTTCTTATTTCTGAAATTCAAAGGGTTGTGGACATACATAATTATCTACTGCCAGTCAACTTTACTCTGCACGGCCACGCCACTAAACCAGCTGTAGAGGGGGAAGAAGAGAAGAATGTCCCGCGGTGCAATTTTTGGCACATCTGTATTAGGCATTCATGATATTGCAAAATTTAACCGATAAAACTTCGGAGGTTGTAGAGCGACTGCATAGGAGCATCTTGATTTAAGAATTGGTCTGTGACAAACAAGGTTGAAGCTACGAAATGATTTTTTATTTTAATATTAGTACTCATAAATATACCTGTTGGAAGGGAAGTAATTACATTAATAAATTAAACCAGTGATAGATATCGGTATTTGGAACACATTTTGTATAGTATATTTTTGTCTCTGAACATTTCCTAAGGAGATATTTTATTTTTGTCGAAAACAAGCTGGCAATACTGTAAAGTGTGTAGGTTAAAGCGCGTTCTACCCTTAAAAGACAGTACACGTTAAATGGAGCGCAGTGTTGCAACATGTACTAGTTGCGAATCTTTCTCCGCGAGCGACTCGAGGTGGCCTGAGTCCTGCACTTAGTCCTTCAATTGCTGCTTGACGAGGCGGGCACTTTTAACTTTGGTATCCCCCCACGCCTTTGTTACTGTATGACCTAAATTTACAAATGACTCGTCTGTATAAACAATTGATTTCCCCTGGTCCCTAAACCTTTTTATGTTTTTTAGATATTTATGTCGCCATCTGATGATATCGATATCGTCTCTTTCTATTAATATGCACTTGTTACCCCTTCTTTCATATTCGAACCCCAAATCAGTGGCCCTTGAGAAATTTGGTAGGGTCTCATCACTGTTGAACTGTGACAAAATTATATTCAGCGTGGGTGGAATATTTGCAAACAGTAAAGAATGAACAATTCGCCGCACTCCACCTTGCACTGTTCAATCATATTGCGTTAACCTATCGTTTTGTGTAGTCCCGCCCTTTTTGCTTTCTTTTTCGATGGCGCTCTTAGAGGTCCTTTCATTAGTTCCTTTTTAATCATACACACTACTGCTTCTGAACACCCGATAGCCTTAGCTGTTTCTTTTACTGCCTTACACGCATTTTGCTTAAAAAATAATCTAACACGTTCATAATTATTTGGCGTTCCTTACTTCTTAATTTACCAACATATCGTCTCTTCCTAGCTTCCCCCTCCATAACTACAAATATTTACAAAAATATTAAACAAATAACGCAATAACAGCTCACAGTTACACACACGGCTTCTTTCGAACTAATGTTAGTGCTACTCCTTATACTATCTTCTGTGTCAAGCCTGACGCTGAATAGATGAATACCTTTTGTTTGCCTTACTGGATAAAAGAAAGAGGTTACTGCCTTTTGCTTTATTTTAAAAACTTTCTCCAACCTTCCTCAACATTTGTTCTCGCTGGTTCCCTGATGTATACTCAATAACAAAAAAGTTTCACACTGCGTAACTTTTGCAGTGCACAGATATAAAATTTTCCGAAAACATTTAATTTAAAAAATTATAACACTTAACTGGGTAAACATAGAGAATTCAAAGTAGGCAGGTAGTAGCACTATGATCTACTCTACCTAAGTAAAAAATATAGATGCATTCTAGCAGTTAGTTTGTTAGTTAGTGCGTGATGAGTATAGAAACAGGAAATATCGGACTTCTATTGAAAAAAAAAACGTTTTCTGAAGAAATTTGGACCTATAGAAATGTATAATGACTCTGAAAAGGATATAACCTGATAGAGAAAAAAATTCTGCATAGGATAATGTGTTCAAACCTGAAATTTATAACAAATGAATATTTATACCATGCTATTAGGAATCTGGCAACACCGCGAGGGTAGAAAAGGACGCGGCTAATGGCAACTTGTATGGGCCAGATAGAGACAGAGATGTCCCATTTAACTACATACTGTCTTTTAAGAGTGGAACGCTATATAGTACATAAACGCCCACCGCAGCGTTGTATCTCGTGAACGTAAACAGATACCATGACGTGTCCTTCCTGTTTACTGTGCGAGTGTAGGCCAATCGGAGTCGTTATCTCCCAAAGCATTACACCACACTGCAGGCGACCGACATGTTTACATCCAGAAACCAGTTCAGATCCGTGACCAACCTGAAAGCAACGTTGCTGAGTCTGAAAAGGCTGCTTGTAATATTCCGTTAATTCTTATAATTAATTATTTCGAAACCCTGTGTGATGTCCCACAATTACTACTGAAATTATGTCAGAAATAAGTTACTCTACGCATCTTACACTTTACAGACTATTAACTTCATACATTCTTGTGGAATTAAGCATCCAATTTGGAACAAATTTTTTTTTTTTTTTTTTCGAAATCGGCCAATCAAAGAACAATTTGCCATGAGACTTTTTTGTTTGTAATGCTTCTATGAAGCACATATTAGAAGGAATGTATAAATACCTTCCACCCGGTATAAATACCTAATATGAATGCGGTATTGCTTTTCACTTTAAAATAGTGTATTTTTCTCCCATAGCTGTCATTGCGGTATTGTCAAAGTTATGAGAAAGGCCGAATGAGAAAGGCTTGATACTTGGGACCCCGTTGTGCCCTGACGTCAATGGTGGTTTACAGGTATAACTTAATAGTATATTAATGAACGAGAGTATCATGGCAGCAATTAAAATGCGAGTATATCTTATGAAACGGCTGTTTTTGGTCAACCATGAGTCAAGTTAAAACATTTATAACATGCTCTTTATATTCTGCGCTGCACGTTATCACTGGTGTCCGACATTTCAGTCGCTTATTTGTTATTCGATTGTACGTACGAGAATCTATAGCTTCGCCTTCAACTTCTATTGTTGTGTTGTCCTTGACACAAAGCTACATTAAAAAATGGGAAGACAAATTTATTAGTGTTACTTACAATAATTATTAACTCTAATTATCAAATAAACAGAATAGCTTTATTTCATATACGGGAATCCATAGTTTCATTTTCAGCTGCGTGGGAATGTGCACAGACGGCAAATATTGATTGCTATATGTGCATCTTTGATGGTTAGATGTCATTATGAAGAGGTGCACCTTTGATTGGTGGATAGCAGTATCGTTATGAAGAGGTGGGTGTAGTGAGATCCCTTACAGTGGCGTGTAAGCGCTACTTATGGCATGGTAAAGCATAAACAAGACTAAAATAACATGTAATCGGTGATCTTTGAGTCGATAGATGTTTGTTGACATTGAATACCGGTCACTTAGGCGTACAAAGTCCCAGCTTAAAAATCTTGATAGTAACCTCTGCAGGTAATCGTGGAAAAAAAAAATCCAAGCAATATAGTAAGGTGGTCCTCGAGGACAGAAATTTTCATTTTTATTGAGAACAGACTTAATATAAACCTAGTGTTATTGTCTGTCCTTCATTGAATGCACGAAACAGCCTCCTTTTCTGTGTTGGTTATGAAAATTGCTATAATTAAGTTGAATGTGACACTAAAAGACAAAAGCGTCGCTTATCGCTTTCTAAAGGCTACTGTTGGAACAGAAAACTAAGGGGAAATAAAAACGTTTTCCTCTCAGAATGTCTTGATGAAGGTGGTGTTAGATTGTCGTGCGTGTGAAGCACCAAGCCGGTACCCCGAGGAGGTGTATAACTACATAGTATTGCATAATGAGATCACCGACACGCGACCTTAAGGAAATTGCTTGCTGTTCAGAAGAGCTTCGTGCTCCGAAACAGAATAAACCAGTGTAATTGCTTTATTTTTATAGCAGAAAAGTGTCGACAATTTCTAGTAAGTTCACACTCGACATTACGAGTGTGTGAGTGCCTGGAACACTAAAATAATGTAGTGATTATCACGTCATATCACTTCGAAAGAATAAAATGGCAGAAAACGCTAGTCACCACCACCAACCGTCGTTCTGGGTGGCTGAGTTGGTTAGACACTGGCCTACCGATCCCAAGGTCGCGGGTTCAAATCCGGTCCAGACCAATGGATTTTAAGTGTGCTTAAAAACGACAGCTCCATGTCAGTAGATTTACTAACATGTAAAAGAACTCCTGTGCGACGAAATTCCGGCACACCGGTGCCGCTGATGTGATCCTAGCAATTGACAGCGTCGTTAAACAAAATAATTTAATTTGTAATTTAACCACCACCATGAACCATCACCACTAACCACGAGCCATCAATCAGTACCAACCACCATTACCAACCACGACCAATCTCAATAACACTACCACCACTGCCACCACCACCACCACTGCCGCTGCCACCACCACCGCCACCGCCACCGCTGCCGCTGCCACCGCCACCACATCGCATCCTTCATAACGGCGCCTGGGTATTCAGATATCTCCTCTTCCTTTCGGGAGACTTCGATAGCTATGCTGTTTCGTTAGTCTTTCTGCCAATACATCAAATATGTTATTTTAATAGAAATTATGAAGCTACACTTTGAAAAAAATGGCAGATATATTTAAATGAATATTTGTGGTTAACAAAATTTCACGAAAATCTACATCTTTTACCGTTTAAGGGAGCTCGGTTACACAAACTCACGTACTTATGAATGTTTTTCTGAAAAAGTCTTTGTTCTATGTCTTTCAAAACGTATGTTTTCGGTTAAATATCTTCCTTTTAAACCAAATTCGTCAGAGCTATTTTTGAGAAACTCAAAAGTAACGAATCTTTTTCCAGTAAAAACCAGTTTAGGGTGAGATAATTTTTCTTAACACTTCGTATTGCATCTTTGGAAGATGCTTAGTTAAAATTGGAATTTTAGTATTCATCAGACTTTTCGCCTTCGTTTCACAGCTATGCTGTTGATGTTTACACACGAGCACGTGTATTTTCTAAGAATATTTGTCTCCAGGTACCTCAAAACATGTATTTCTGGTGAAATATCAATATTGAACTTTTCTTTGAAATTCAGTATGTCCACTATCTACTATAAGCTAATGCTAGGTAAACAAAAATCCAAAAGAAAAACCCACACACATCAAGGAAGTAGGTTTGTTGTTTATTAACACATTTTACTCTGAATATAAGGTTAGAATAAGGTGCTACCTGCACCTTACTCTTTGTTGTAATGCGATTTGTAAGAAATGTGTGCGCTGGCTTTCATTCCAGTGTTAGACGTTCACTGCTGCCAAAATGTAAGCGATTTATACTCTTGATACATAAATAACTATTACGCACAGAGAAGGTCTTACTGCAGCTTCTTAGCCGCCTGCTACATGCGCATACATTAATCTTTCTCGTACACAACAACAGTATTAAAACTCCTGAAAAGTTTACGCAACGTATGTATGTCTATAAACGTTTCACTTCATAAGCATAAATTATTGCAGCAGGGGTTTGAAAATAACTTCTATAAGAATTTAAATCTACTTAACTTTGAAATATTAACCTGGTGTATCTAGGGCTTGTGGCAATGTAACACAGTGCTGAGTTTTAACCTAATTAAATTTGTTATTAGCTTTATGTGAGAATGGCACGTTGTTTAAGAAGAGGTTAGTTTTATTTTTATTAGCAAAATGCTAGAAATATTAGAGTAACTACACATTTAGCTGAACGCGCAATTCTTTTTCTTAGATTCTTGTCAATTAGGAAGCCAAACTAAAAATCGTAGCTGCAGTTTCGAGATACACAATATAAACTTGTCTGAGATGTATACGAATTTCAAGCAACATAGCTTAGTATTAATGAAGGGACAGGAAATTGCATGTTGAAGCTTGGTATTGAACTATCAGTGCATTACCTATTTAAAGAAACACTCAACTTGGGGAAATTCAGGCAGTTTAAGGCAAATTTTGAGTGGTTGGTCTTTACTAGGCGCGTGACCAAATGTAAGATACGCAGAAAACAGCCACAGCAAAGACACGGAAAGACTGGCACTCTTGTGAGTAGCTAACGCGCCGAGCAAAAAGCTGGCTGCTCATAACTTCTGCGCTCGAAAATGGTCTTGAGTTTCATTTTGTGTCAAAGCTTTCAGTTTCTGAGAAACGCACCACTTTCCTGTTAACCTTGCAACAGGAATTACTTTATTTGTGAGCATAGTTTAGATAAACTATGCATTTCGTCTCTAACTCTGCTTTTAAATAATTACCTTGGATATTATATGTTCATTATTTAAAGCAAGTAGGTAGCAATTTATCATCGTAATTATCATTAAAAAATTGTTACCTTCATTCCATGGCAGGTTGATATAACATACTTTAGCATCCGAAGCAACATTGTTATGCGTCTGTCACTCTCTTCAAATTATAGCGTCCTCGCAGCTTTGGGAGGCATTCTACTTGCCTTCCCAGGTAGGGTATGTACAGTTGGTGTATCTGTTTACTTTTCCGCGCATGCAGTGGCGCCCTGTTTTATCTGAATAGTTCTAGATTTTTCATATATGAATGTATAACTTCCAGCAAAGTCTTCAAATGGCAAATTGACTTTCCACATAGCCACAATTTTCCTCGATGTAGATGATGATGATTTGTGGGTTTAAGGGCGCTCTACTTCTAGGTCACTAGCGCCCTTCTAAAATTTATGGCAATAGCCAGATATAAACTTGAAGCAAAAATAAATTACTAGTATCAAAGAAAAAATACACATAAACGTAAAAACCGTGGCAATAGCCGGATATAAAACAATGTAATAAAAAGGTCAAAAGACATAAACAAATATCTAAAAAAATTTTTTTTTAATCCTCAAATTGATATTACAATCCGCTAAAAACTTAAAAACTCTATCAACTGCTGTTTTGTCGTCCGCTAACACCTCTGCAAGTCTGGCAGGCAGCTGCAGAGAATCCCAAAGGTGCGCTAGAGAGCAACACTCTAGCAGCACGTGGCGAACTGACAAAAGGTTGTCACACAGCGGACATAGAGATCGATGTAGATCCACAATATTTGCATACATTACGTCTACTTCAGTCAAGGGACACTGGGACTGAATTTTCTAACTTTTCAGTTCTATATGTGATTACTTGAAAATCGTGTTGCTTTATATGAATAAATAAATAAATGACTGTGTAAAAGCCCAGTGTTCTAGCTCAAAGATGCCTGTAATTAAAAATACTTTTAATTAGCGAGGAAAATTAATTCCTTTAAAGCTGCCTTCACATTTTTCAGAAACTATACCAGTGGCATTCTCTGATACGTAAACTGAAAATGAATTGAAGTATTTTATTGAAGTTAATGTCATTACTTATAGAGAAATACATTTTTGGTTTTATGAAGTTCTTAATGTTAACATTCCTTTTCTTTTCGGCATTAATTATTTTTGTTACCCAATGAATAAAGTATATCACGTTTGAGATTATCTATGCAAATTTAGATAGAAATCAGAGTAAAACTGAAATGTAAGGAATGCATTTCATACAAAATGTTTAACTGAAAAAAGCACCAGTGTGGTGCATCACAGTGTATTTAAAATGAAGCGCATGTGTGACTTAAACATGTCGCTCGACTTTTAAAACTTGCGGGTCGGGACAAAAGCTTGGCCAAGATGATTCATAGGTGTGTATAGAATATTTATATGAGGCTAATGTCGCTGCACACAGGCCACAGAAGCGCGCAGAAGTTCCTAGCATTTCCTGGCTCAAGATACGACGCACCACTCCAAGAGGGAGTCACTCCATCATTCGCCTACTGACCAGAGAAAACCGTGAAAAGTCCAAGGTCATTTATGGACAGTCAACGGGAACTAAACCTGAGACTCGGCTAGGTACATAAGGATTAGTGAGACAATGAGAAGGGCAAAGTTATTGATACGTAGGGTAGAGGGGCAAATGGGAATTATGTCGCATTTTATGCAGTCCCCAAAGAGGTAAAATCGGAGGAAATGACGTGTGCAATAGTTACACTTGCCCTATATCTGAACCAGTTCTGATAAGATACGGAAATGTGCAAGTCCTGGAAATGCCTTAACAAAAACTATGTTAATTCTTTGGAACCTATCCGCTCGCGGTGGCTCTTTTCTGCTTCTCTTTGACCCAAAGTTGGTGTGTATTGCTGGTGACTACGTTCTCCTGCTTTTACCTCTTATTTGGATTACGTGTAGTTACTTATGAGCAGGGAGCGGGGTTTTAGTAAGAAATCCATCAAGTTAACCGTGCACCTACAACGGAAGCGGAAGCGCCGGCGACCTTGGACTGCTCTTGTAAACAGAAGGCAATACAACCGTCACGCTACGTGCCAGCTCATTACTCCATGCTGTTAATATCATTCCTATGTTTACTTACTAAAACCCCGCTCCCTGCTTATGAGATATAAAACTTGCCGTCCTTCTGCACCTCTTGTATTCTAATGGACCCAAATGACGTAGCTGTCGATGAGCCTTTAAGCTCCACTGACTCAGTCACTCACTCCTTGCGTTCTAACATCCGAAACGGTGAAACGTAACACGATTATGATACGTCACATATAATTGAAACTGGCGAATGCTAGCCTCAGAACAATCTGCTCGATGTTCACAGTTTTAAATAAGCGTTTTAGATGCTCTTAGCTTTTTATAACATGCAATATTCTTTCAGTATACCACCTCATGTTTATGCCCTAAAGAAGCGAAAAGGAGAAGCTTAGATTACATATTGAAAAATGGAAAAGGGAAATTAAGCAACATGAAAAGGGGATAAACCGATGCATGAATTTCTGGGAGGTTAATCAGTATGAAGTAATATTGTAATAAAGAGAGTTTATGATTTATAAGTTTCAGGGTTGTGATGAACTTGGATTGGGAGGAGATAAGCCAGATAAACCTTTTTTCCGAGAAGGACCCCACACGAACATAAAACACCCCCTGATATCTGCTGATCCGAACTAGGTTAGTTGTTTTTCCACCTCATGCTTTCTTTTGTGTAGTAGACCGTTTCCCGTATGCTACCGGGATCAGCGAGCTTCTGTTTTCTAGCTTACTTTACGATCTCGGAGGAAGCAAGACAGTAAATTGTCAGATTTTTGTCTGGCCTTGCACTCGGGTGCACCCTTCAGTGGCGGCTCATGCATCGACCCATCGTACATTTTACATCTAGTTGTTCTTCAAGGGAGATTACCCTCCCTTATCTTGACAATGTTCTACATCCCTTTTTCTCAAACACTACTAAGTATAGGGAGCTCAAATTGTCACATATTCTTGAAAGTCTTTGTAAACTTTTAACATGAGCATTTTTAAAAACGTTTACCAGATATTTCTCATTTTCTAAAAATTGTTATGCTAAAAAAAATTTAAATTCTTTGGTCAATATTTATATTTCTGACAAAGATAACATTATTAAGAAACCTCTGTAAGATAGCCAAATAACTGCAGGGAATATGTAGTAAACGTTTCATTCTTCTACTTATTATGGGACCTGATAATCAGGTACTTAAGTGTAAAAATTGTAGGTTTTGGAAATTGCTCTTAGAGTGAAAAATGCTCCAAAACATACTTTAATGCATTTCTGCACCATAAAAATAAAGTAGGTATTAAATAAAACAACTAAATAAGTGTTACACCATTTTAATCTTTTGATTTTAGAGGAGAAGAAGAATGATCATAAATAAAGAACGCGATTTTGAAAATGTTGATTGTTCCTTAACGGAATCAGTGCCAAATTTGCTGAAAATCGCTTTAATACTATATTGAATTTGTTCACATTTATTGTTTACAGTCCGTATAAAGGGTCTTATTTAAAATATTAGTGTAGGGAACCTGCAAAATTTGTTGCATAAAGGCACATCTGAATCAACCTTATGTACAGCAGTCATTAAATTTTCTCTAACCATAATTTATTTCCATAGCTATTCCAAATATCAATTACACAGAATTTTATTCTCGTGTGCTCTGCCTGTTAATCATGATGTATTCCCATTCTCTATAACAGTGTTGTCATTGAGGGGAAACAGGGCGGTTACTTTTTCCTTTTCCTAATTACCCTTAGGTGCCGTGATAGATCCACATATAAGGGCAAGGAGGAATGCTGAGAGCATTCCGGCTAGAATTTGCAACGGGAAATGTTGAAGTCCGACACTGACTCTATTTTGTGAAACTCAAAGGGGTGTAGATTACTGTATCAACCAATGCTATTCACCTTAACCCCGCACGGCCACGCCACTAAGCCAAAGCAAGTGGAGGGGATAAAAGAGGAGAATGACTAGTGGTGTGCCCTTTTGGCATCTCTGTTTTCAATTTATGAATATTATCTGCTCACATACCGGAGAGTTGAAAGCAAGTGGCTTAGAAATCAGATCGATATGTGCTATAATTACATAAACCAATGAATACGTAAGAGCGGCTGCTTAAAAGTGTACTATTTCAACGGTCGAAAAACAAGCAAAAAGCAGGTAATGTTTACTTTCTCTATTACGTATAGTCGTGGACAACAACAAAACAAAAAAATGCGCGACATCTGGAACGCCAAACCCGTGTGAACGAATGTTTGACTCGAATCTTGCTCCGAGCATTTTGCATTGTGAAAAGTTCTGCAGGCATGGTGGAAGCAAATGTAGGTGTTATAATACTGCATTATGACGTTTTGTCGGACTGGTATTGTAAAGGTATATTTTGTATTTCTAACTGGTCAGCGGAGCTAAGCTTTACTATTAAACAAAGGGCAATTAATAAAAGTTCTTGTTAATTAGCGAATGTGCTATAACAAGTACTAGTGCCAGTCAGTCTTCATGTTTCATGGTTAATGTATTCATGTTTCATTGTGTTATGTGTTGTGTCAGAAAGACGTAGTTTAATTCATGAGTTTATCTATTTCCTTTATTCAAGAAGTAACAAAGAATATTTTAGTATTTTGTTGAACGACTAGTCAAATACCACTAGATCAAACGGGAACTTCATTCCCGTGTTAACTAAATTATTTGTTGTTATATTTCTCATGCTAACTTTACCTCATTTTGTTTAATGTATGTAATCAGTTTACTCACTCTATATATACTCACTTGTTTTTCTGTAAATCTTACTCTCTTAAATATAACCAGCATTTCCTTGTTAGTGGGGTCAATAGTGTTTATCTCCTTTCTCAGTCACATCGATCCATGAAGACAGTAAGCAGTAGGTAGACAATTTTTCTACGTTTAATTTTTTTTTAAAATCTCTGCCTCTCCCCACTTGGCAGTTGAATAGGGGGAAAGGAGTCCTTGATAGTAGGACTAAAGTCCAGATTCGAGGAAATGGCTGCAGAGAGAAGGAAAATAATGTACAATTTTATATGTTCCCATGAGAAGGGTTGCTTGTGAGTGGACCCAGGTGCGATTTCAGCTGCAGGATGAACATTTTTATTAGAATCATTCTATAACTCCCCTGCAGACTGAGAATTGCGAATGAAGGAGTGAATGTGACTGTGTTTCAATCCACACCTAGACTTGGTGAGCAACGGAAGTTGTTTCTAAATGCAGAGCCAAAGCTATCAACCGCTTGCATTCACTAACAATTAAAGATAAAAACGTTGTTTTTATTGTTTCTTTGGTTTTCGCAGCCACAGAGGAAGATGGTGAAATTGTATTATATAAAATATTACATATTATACTCGAATATTACCTATAATACCAAGACACAGTAGGCAACCCTTAAAATTTCGTCATTGTCAAGAGAAATCAAGATATTTTTGACGAAATGTCGAATGAAAACAATACTATTATTATAATTTTCCCGAGGGTGGTATATTGATTTTTCAAACTTTCCTTACGACAAATCATTCGGAAAGGTTTCTTTGTTTGCATTTTATCAAATTGGCTGCAATGAGTTTACTTTTAATACCATATGTCAATGTTTTTATAAATGCTGTTTTACGTTTTCTGCATAATATACAGAAATGTCTGCATAAATTTTGTATAATTCTTCAAAATTATAAACCCTAAGACATAGACGAAAGATTAGCATAGAAAAATGTAGATTTCCTTGAAATATAACTTATTTCCAATAAGTTGTATTATTTTTTCATTGTAGTGGAAAGAATATGGAATTTAAATTATAGCTTCAATAAATTTTATCTGAATTAACATGAAGTAGAGATGAGAATAAATTTTTGTTATGAAGTCGAATTCGCCAGCCGTCGATGCAACAGTTCTGAGGCTGAATTAGCGTTTTGTAGGTCACGCATTGATAAGACAGCTTGAAGTAACAATGCTTGACGCCGTCTAACAATGTCTCAAAGTCTTTTGCTGTACTTCCGCTGCCGCCGGTCAGTAGGACATTCCTTCTCCTGAGTATAGAAAGGATGATACACATTATGGTGATGTCTTGTAATAACGGCTTCTAATATTTTCACTATTTTCACTGCGACATTATAAAGCAATGCACCAGTGAAATAAAATTGCGTCTATATACGCACGCCTTGTGTATGCTTTACTAGTATAAGTTTGTACATCCGTTAGTTTCCATGCACTTAGATACTCCAAGGAATTACGATCTGTTCACTTCCTTAGACTTCCTTAGACAAGCTGCCCTGAACTAAACATTGACACTACCAAAACCTTTCCAACTCTATTCAATTTTTTAAAACTGCGAGGCTGCCTCCTTTTTACGTTCGTTTTCTTTATTTATTCCTTCTTTTGAAACTTATTATTTTAATTGTTATTTTTAAATTGTGTTTTAAGTTATTAATTTTCTGGATATATAATTCCGTTTTCAGAATAGCTTGTAGAAGCTACATGAAATAAAAGTAACACACAGAATATTCTCTTTCCGCTTCTCCACTTCTGCCTCACAGGAGCCACCACTGACGTGTTTATACCGAGTCGAGTAACTTGGCCAATGTTGGCAGCTTCTGAGGGCAAGTTTCCCGGGAAATCGCTGTACGTGCTCGGAGAGAAATATTAGAGCATCATTATGCAGTTGAGAGCCTTGGACCAGCTGTATGAAAACCGTTCAATGCGGACTGTCCGCAGTGTGACCAACAGATATAAACCCACTAGTCTACTCTAAGCCTGCAGATAGGAGCGCTCATTGAGAATCAGAGGTTTAAAGCAAGTAACCTGTTCAAAAGGGTGTGCGGTAGCGGAGGACTAGGCACATTTTATGTAGTTACAAAGCAGAACGTTTGATCCGTTGTTGCTTAAGGTATATAATAATAATTTTAAAAATTAAATGCAGGATTTACGCAGACATCTCTGCACACTTTCATACGAACTAATTTTATAACTAATTTTACTTGAATTCGCTTGTTAATAAAATTGAACTGTATTGCAAATCCACACACTTCGTGACCCCCCTTCCAAAAAGCTACTTCCCATTATTTATGCCTTATTCTATTTCATTTTAATTGAAACAAACCTTTTAGTAATGGTTTTATTGCGATAGTCAATTTTTAAGAGCTGGTCGCTATGAGATGGCTTAAAAATTGGTCTCTCTCTCTCTCTGCATAATGGTGGGGGGGGGGGGATTGAACAATAATTTCCATTTGGAAAATATATGTTTGAAATTTCAAACCATAAAAGATATTTTAGAAATGGTTAAAAACTAAAAAAGTTTTAGATATTTAACAGACATTGTGTGCCTTAAGGATATTTGTATTTCTTGTGTAGTAGGATTTTATCTATCTCTTTCGGTTTACCGATTACACAAAATCAATCAGAATACAACAAACTGACTTCCAGAAAATTCAATATGTTTTATTTGTTGTAAAAATATCTTAAAGATGTGGTATTTCAATCACAAGCGTTAGAGTCAATCTTTTAGAAATTAGTAGTAACAACTATTTTTATATGTAAAGGATAATGTGGGGTGGGGAGATTTTTTGGAAATCTTCCTGTCTCACATCTACAATGTACTGAGCTTATATACCAAGTTGAATTTTCAAACTACTTTTCTTTTTGAGCCAGTATATCTACTCAAATAACACAGGCACATACACAAATTAAAAATATGATTGATAATACAAAATATTAAAACCATAAAAATAAATCGATTAAGTGTAACATCGCCTATTATATAATCTTCACTATTACTAAAGATGAAATTAATGGAGTAGAACTTATAAATAATAATGATATTCAATACATTAATAATGTTATAACAATCCAAGAAGAACTCAGTTAGAAACAAACAAGAACCCTTTTCTAAGAACACTTTTTTAAATATTTTATTCAGAGGCTTCAATTTTGGTAGGTAACATTTTTATATCGAATTTTGGGGTGATTCAGAGAGACATTTCGGTTAGAAAGACAGGAATTTATGTTTTCCCTGCAGGAGAACTTTTATTTACTTGGTCCACCATCTGCATTGTTCTTCAGAAGCTTAGGCCTTTTGCTCCATCAAAATATTAAAAACATTTCTTGCATTAGCATGGAAATGTAAGCCGTAATTAACATAGTGTAAATTCCCTATGTACTGAAAAATAGTTATAGAAAATAAAATAGTGGCACAATAAATGTATTTCATTATCTGAGATAGAGTGGCAGCAGGGATATTGAAAATAAAAGAATCAAGTTCAAATAATTTCTAGAACAATAAATAGAATTCTTCAAAACTTCGTAGATATGTAATTTGAAGTACGTTGAGGTTTTGTTCCAAAAATCCCAATATATTTACTTTACCAACATGGCCTAAAATGCCACTTCTCTATATCCCTAAGTCAACAGCACTCGCAATATGTAACCGGAAGTGTAACGAGCGCATGCGTCTACTGTCACCAAAGAACATGTGCAATAACTGAAATTTACGAGAACAGTGAACTTGAGATAACAGTGTTATGGTTGTGTGAGGTCAAACGTAGAAAGATATAAAAAAGATATAAAGATAGGTATTTACGCTAAAGAACACAACATTCGATTGGAAGTTTATACTCTGCAATAAACAGCTCATGATTGATGCTATTTTGGTATTGAATATTATACAAATCAGTTTTAGCGATGCCATTGGTTTATTTCTCTTTCCCTGGACACATTAGACATGTTGCGGAGGGGAATTCGTGTTTTAATATCTCGACAGTAAATTGAATCTAAACGCAGGTTTGTAATCACATAATTTCACTATTTATTTGTATACACTTCTTACAAACTATTCTTTTTTTCTATCTACACAATTGACTTATTCCAGATAAACGTTTAAAAAGTAACATGTCCAAGATTTACGATAACTGCACCATGAAAAAGAGTCAGTTTCTCTAATTTACTTTAAGAAATACTGTTGATAGCGTCATGGAATCATATTTAAGTTTCATATAAATGGAATTGTTGCTTCACAGAACAATATGTACTGGAATACGCAATTAATACTTAATGGAACCGAATTCAATTGCTTTCTGCAAGGCCAATCACCTCACATTATCTAGGCTAGTGGGTCGCGCATTGAGGTGTGAAGCACATCGGATAGTATATCTTACAAGCGTTGTTTATTTCGCTGTGTAGTTACGACCATGCAATATAATATCAGATAGTAAACCTTGTGATTTTTGTCGGTAAACTGTTAGACGAAGAGAAGAATACTAACACACGAAGTGGAAACATTTTAAGATACCAATTATCAAGCTATCTGCACTGATACCATTAAGACTCGGTGTTATATTTGAAGATGATATACTAGTACTGAATACTGAAGATTATTTACAACCTTTAGTATATAAAACAGGTCAAACTGTAAACTAGTTTGAAATGGTTTCTAGTTTCAGATAATTGCATCAAAAGGAATGGGAGCTTTAGTTTTAGATTTTGGTACAATTTAATCAAAATAAAATTAATCATATCAGATTAATAAGATATCTGCCAAAATGTATTGGTGTAAGAATAAGTAAATTATTCGTTGGTGAAAATAAAGCATAAAATTTGGGATGATAAGTCGTGGTATAGACTTACGAAGCTAGGACGTAGAATCGCATATTATATTTTATTTTGTTCTAGTCTAGTCCATGGAACATAGACAAGTGACCGGTGGTGACTGAAACGAGAGAGAAAATGGAATTGTGATGCCAGAGACTCTATATAATGTAAATAATTCAACACATAAACTATTACTTTAAAATGCCACATACTACTACAAAGTTTAATGCGTTTTTATACATTTTCATATAGATCGGCTTCTGTTCCCACCTTTAAAAATGTATTTATCCCTTCAGGCCCTTCTCAGTAACTCTCTCAGGCTAGCCACTACTATAATTGGAGATATAATGACGTACTAGAAATAAAAGTGCAAGTTACTGCTATGTTTTATTTTAATTTTAAATGTATTTTAAGGGAGTTCTCGGGGCAGTAAGCCTTGGCCTACTAAGAGCTGTCGCGGTAGGGGTTAATTTAGTTAAATGTAACTTTAATGTATCCTGAATTTTATAGTAAAATAATTAGAATATGAGATACTTATTAACAGGGGATCAGACTAAAAGAGAATTATCTTGGATTAATATGTAATCAGAGTTTAACATAAAATTCTGGGCCCATAGCTGCTTCACTCACTGAAAATTGCTGTGCAGCTATCTGTTCATCAACAAAAAAGGGAGCAAATAAGTTTAGTGTAATTTTGTTTTGTCACCACGAGTCAGTGGATCGGATCTGTGTGAAATAAAAGGTTGCCTGCATGATACGATAAAACCTTGCTTTGACTCTCCGCTATCATAACTCTGTAAACTCATTTGGTAAATCTCATAGTGTTCGTTTTTGTATTCAGCTTTCATTTCGTCCAAGCGTTTGAAATGAGGCGTGAGTTTACATTTAATATCATTATTATTTCAAATGAATCTCTTTGAGTTTACGCGTCTAGTATATTATAAGCCGTAATTGGGGATTTGTCTATAATGATGGAAAACATTTTAATGCAGGGAAACGAACATACAGTGATATCAAACGTTAGATACATGCGACAGTGATTTTAAGTATTTGGATGTTAAATGTGTTTGGAAGAATTTATTTCAAAATATACATCGAAAGTGGTGAGATTAAATACAGACGTTGCTATATATTAACGGCTGAGATATTGGTTTTAGAATAGAGGATGACAAGATAAATTTATATTCCTGCTTTCTCTAGTACGTGTTTCATAAACTTTTGTTGAGTTGAGGATTTCCGAGATATTCCTTATCGGTTTAAATTTTCAAGACATAACTTTTCTTAAACGGAAAGTGGTTATTCTTTTTTTTTTTTTTTTTTTTTTTTTAACTTTCTGTACTGCGTATATAGTAAGTAGAGAAGGTAATGCGTTCCATCCAAAAATACTACACCTAGTTTCAGTGGAATGCAGGCTTTGAGATCCCTAAATAAAAATAGGTACAAAAAGATCCGTTATGCGCGCGCGCGTATGTTTGTGTGTGACCACATATCTGTCAACAACACAAAAATGTGATGTGATGCACTCACATGACTTTCTCTTCGCCTGTACTAACTCTTGTAGGTGCAAGGGGAATATGGGAATACAGTAGGCATTGAGCGATAGTTAAATCTTTTAAAGCTTCGAAATACCGTTCTCTTTGCATGACCAAGAGCTAAACAAGTGAATAAGACCTTCCATTTGAGAGAATCTTAAGTACTGCAGAACTCGCACAAATAAAAAGGAATATCTCCGAAACGGTTCACCCCCGAAAAAGTTCATTTGGACATAAATTGTGTGTTTTAACGAAATCTACATCTTTGTATAATAATATTTTATGTATTCCTTACGGTTGACCAGTTAAGCTAAAGTATTCAAGAGTATAAAGGACTATATGGGCTATAGCCAGAAAATTAAAAGTATATTGCCATGAAAATATCCGAAGCATATGGCATTTTAATCAAAATTGTTAGAGCCATTTTTGAGACAGTCAAAATTTTCGTAAAATGTTCTATGTAAAGGGTAGTTTAAGGTGAATGAATGTTCTTCAAACTCTTGTGTCACATGCTTGAAAGATATTAAACTTAAATATATACTTTGGTTCTTAGTAGACTTTACGTTTTTGAGTTATGCCGTTCACAGTCAGAGAGACATTAACCACACGGATCTGTTTCTATTTTTTTTTTTTTTTTTTTTTTAAATTCAGGGGCCCTCAAGGCATATTTTTTCGCTGAAATCTCGGCATCAAATACAATACTTCCCCTACTTACTATACGTAGTAGAGAACGTAAAAGTGAAAGGTAGATTTACATACCAAATTTGGTATTTGTGGTTTAGGATGCGATACCATTTTCTAGCAAGCCGCCAACGCGATTACACTTTGAGAATGTTTATTTTTCGGACAATGCTCTTCTGGAAAGAAGACAATTTCCAAGAAATTGTGAGTCAATACGATCGAGCATTTCAATAGCGGATGCCTGTCGTCATTCCCTCTCTTTTGTTTAATTTGTTGAACAATTTGCCCTTGTAGAGGTAGAAACTAAACCGCTTAAGAAGTATAGTTGATCTCGACACGCTGATGTGCCGGGATACTTGGTGAATTGATTTTTGAGGACTTACCTAAAATCCTACTCTAGTTTTTTCAATCCTTTCTTGCATAACACATCAACGAGAGCCTCTGGCTTGTTTATTAAAATTTCCCAGAAACTTCTGACTACGGTAATAGTTTTCGCATCAGGTGCATTTCCCCTATATACTCTGAGAATTTATTTGAGCTATGATTAATAATTTCGTCTCTGTATAGCAGTAAACAGTTGCTATCTGTTGGTACGGAGTCAACATTTTGTTTTGTGCCGTTGTTGTAGCGTAGTGACGAGCAGCCAAATTCTAACTAATGGAACAAAGGTTGTTTGGGTTTCTGTTTCTTTTATTACCACTCTCATTTCATAATTCCGCATACTTTGTTCGGAATGATTAATTAAAATGCGGGAGATAAGTTGGGAACACGGTGTATTCTATCCAAAGGCTGCGTATAGAGAATTCACTGGAAATAAAATATCTGTGTCCTCTGAACCAAACAAAGGTGTGCGTGTATGTGCGTGTGTGGATATGTGAGAGAAAGAAAGATGAGCATCAAAACTGAAAAGTCATCCCCGTACCAAACTCGTATTTAAGTTGAGCAACCTAGCGATGAGACACAAGGATAGTGCGTGTGACACGCAGTCGGGAGGTCGTGGGTTCGATCCGTGTGGCTGGTCTTCCTGAGCAATGGGTTTTTCACGCGTCTCCCCTGGTCGCAAGGCGAGTGCTGGGAAGGTTCCTTTCATCCCCCAATATTCCTCTCACTCCGTTTTACCCTTCATTACCTGTCCTCTAGGGGTAATGGTCCTAAATGTCTTAATTGTCGACCGGCCCTTAAACCTCATTCACTCACTCATACTTTTTCACATTGTGTCTTACCTTACCTCCAATTTAGGTGCCAATAAAACTTGAAAGTCATTGGATGAAATTTTTTATGGTTAGCCACGATTACTTGATTACTCGCACAATTCGGTGAATAGTAGCATCGTTTGTACTTCTACTCATCCTTATACGATTATAAAGGTGCATAATTTTGCAAACGTTCAATTATACTGTCAAACATTTTCTTTGGAGGCGTATAGTCACTATACTACTCTCATTTTCCTGTCCAGTAAAGTCTAAATGGCAAGGCCATCTGTTACAGTAATCTTAAGTTTTCACTCACTTCGACGGTTACTTGTCATGCCGAAATCGTAATTGTATTACATTTTGAAAATATACATCTTTATCTCACAGAATGACTTAATTAAAGAGCGTCGAAAGAGGGGGAGTGTGGAATCATTTAGTGCACATTGGACAATCAACATGCACCATGTTTAAAGACGCCCTGACATCATATCAAAATTGATAGCTGCTGTGCTTGGGAGCTGTTTCTGTATTAACGAGAAGGCGTTATCAAAATAGTGAACTGTTTGAATGATGCTTACTATGGGAAGTTTGTGGTATCATTTAATTCCTCAATGGTTGGCAAAGAACCTCGAAAGTCAGCATGAAGACTGGTAAAATTGTGCTTAACTTGTTCAGCTCTTACATTGTTATAAATCGAGATGTAATTTATTGTAGTGGAACTAGATCGAAAATAAATATCTACCTACCCGTGTCTCGACAATGATAAAATATCACATTGTGATTTTGTATCTCTCCCTTGCCTAAAACCTTTTCATCCAAAAGTTTCTACTTCTGATTAGTTTCCCGTATATATGGAGTCCTTAAATATGCTGCAACATTTAACCAAAAAACGCTCATGACTTAGTAAACACGTAAACGATATATACGATACTAACGAACACCTTTAAACATACATGATTATTATTTAATGTTACACTAGAACGCTTACTTCAGAGGCTGGATTAACAGTTCCAGGTTCACTTCTCGGTTGCTCATGTGGAATTTTTCCTCTCTGACCTTCCAGTGTGCTACAAAGTAGCAATATATGTTGTTGCAACATAAAGGCGACAACACAGCTTTTGTTTCCTTTCCGGTCCATTAACAGAGAAAGTATAAACATCCTGCACAACCGGTTGAGAGCATTGCACCCACTGTTGTTATCTGCGGAGTAGTTACTCTGTGTATATGTTTGTGTGATCCTTGTAACTGATTAATCGTCTTGAGGAAAGGCGTTTTAGTGGTAAAATCTGCTCGAGGGAAGAAAGTAGAGGATAATTTACACGATATTAATCGAACCGCTACACGCAGAGGGGGAAAGAATGAGGATACACTATAAGAAAATTGGAAGGAATCGCAATATACATATATTTGTGTAATATTCTGCAAGTGAGACTGTAAACTATATTGTAATCAAAATCATTAAGAGGTATTCTCAACACCTTGAAAGTTTATCTGTTTCTTACTATACCTCTCGTTTTAATAGATACTGTTATCCTGGTATGTTTAAATTGGGTAGAGAATAAAAACTAACTTGAGTGTCTATAGAGCACTTAAAGGAAAATCTTAATCCGCGGAACATGCAGAAAACACTGGTCTTTGACAATTTAAAAATCTATGACGACTTCTCCCTTTGAATAGTGAGGTAAAGGATAGAAATATTTAAAGAAAAGAGCAGTCTAAACCGTGATACATGCAAGCTACTAAACACCATATGAAGACCCTAGGATTACGAGTGGGACGGGACAATGAGACCAGTCGGAGTAGGCTGTGACTAATTGGAAGATTTTTTGCAGTCTCCCACTCAAGAAGCCAAACATAATTTCTCGGCGAAATGGAACTTACCCTACTTAATATACGTAGTACAGAAAGTAGAAAAGGAATGGAATATCCCTAAATATTACATTTATAGTACCAACAATGTAAAATGCAGAATATAAGTTGTAAATAAAGTATGATGCAATTGCGAGATATAAATATACAAAACATATGAAGAGCGCGACAGTTTTAAATGAATTGTTTTCATTTTAGGTAATAAAATAATCGAACGTTAATGAAATTAGTCCACTACACAAAAACTATTTAAATAGTACCACAAATAGAAAGAAAATAAAGGACAAGCATTAATTACACAGTTTGGTTTGCTGAGTAGTAAAACTTCCCTAGCAATAAGATGAAAAAAAGCTTAACTCTTGACTAATCCATGATTATGATACCATGAAAATGTACCATTGGTTCTTCAAAATGACACCCACGTATTAGGAAAAGAACAACATTAGAACTGAAACAGGCAGTAAACAAAATGTCCCCAAAGGCCCTCAAATAAATAATTATGCCTGTCTGAAAGAAATTTTCTGTAATGGTGAAAGGGAAAAAACGTAGAAGCCGCAAAAATGAAGTGTTAATAACGCAGTTATGTAGATGTAAATGGGGAAGATGCGAGTGCGTTCTAATGTGATTAAAACTGGATATACTCGCTTTTGTTTTATTTTCAACTTTTGGATATTTTATCAGTGGCGACTCTTTCCGTTCTATGGCCGAGCTTACAATTCAACCTCTAGATCATGAATCAGCTTAGTAGGTGAGCTACCAAAAGAATGAGGTTGTGCACGTTTTGTCTGTAAAGCATATGGACAAAACCGCTTTCCCACACTGTGGCGTCACATGCACTACGAACGCCGTTAACTTGATTGCTCTTTAACGTTGCTGGACTACTAAGCCTAGTCATGAATATCCAAACTAGCTTTAAGTCAGGACTCTATTAACAAAAGCTCCGTAGTTTGGTTGTTTCAATCTTTATTCTGGTCAAAACAAGCTTTAATAGGATTGATATAGATTCCCAGAAAATGTTTAGTCCCTCTGCCCATTTCATCATTTACTTTAAAGATTTGAGTTTTAAAAATTGGTCATGCTTATGGAGATATTTGAGTGTCTTTTTTGTCTGAGCTAATAAATAAAGTTAAATAGTTAGCTAAAGTTAACTTTGAACTATCAAATGTTGTGTAGCTTGATACCGAAATTTAGATTTCCGATCGAATGGGCTTTTGAAAAAGATACGTTTTAATTTAATTGCCGGATCTGAGATTTGCGATAAATATTGAGTAATAACATAAATAGATAATAGAGTAGCAAGTGTTGTAAGGTGAGCAAGATATGAGTAAATGATAGTCGTTAAATTTGTAGTATAAACGCATTATTGGTTTGAAATTAACGAGTCATGACGTCATACCACATAGTTTAAAATACACGTTCGAAAGTCAGTTCTACCAACCTTAAAAGTCGCGCGATATATTTAATAAAATATAAAGTAAACATCATTTAATCCTAAAAAGGTAATTATATATTCAAAATTCATAAAAGAACATGTTATAATAGAAAGGGACATTTCTAAATTGCGGGAAAAGGAAATAACATTTTGGATACGAGGCTTTCTTGGATGACGTCATGACATTCAAATTGGAAGCGAACGGTCTTCTTGGCGTGGGTAAGAGAGAAGCGTCTAGTCAGTACTCAACCAGAGAGCAGTACGGGAGTTCGTGCAGTTCGTGCTGCGCAGATGTGATTGCGATGCTTCTACAGATACACATATAGAATCGGCATATCTCCCGAAAATATTTAATATGCAATAAATGATCTGCAAAGTTGTTCTTGGGTTGTCCTTTACACTCACGCAAACCCGAGATAAAGAGATCATGCTCAGCTAGCCGGAGACAACACACCAAACTACATCAACGTGACCAACAACATCACGTCACCAACGACTTCAGCTTCAAATGGCGAGGTAATAACTAGGAAGCGATATTACAGCTTCAAATTGGCTTCCCAACGTGTGGCTTCGAAAGAATGGACCAAACCACAAGACGACCGAGCCAGCATCGAACCAGCAGACAAGAAGGTGCCCAGCGCGTCAACATCTGTGAAACGTGTAGTGAACAAGTTTAAGTGCAGTTAAAGTGAAATAGTGAAAATATTGAAAATTTTGGTGAGTAGAAAAACACATATAAATAGCTTAGAAATGGAAGACAGTGATAGTGAGTTTAGAGGTTTTGAAAGTCCGGAAATTCGGGAAAGTATAAGTAGGATGGAAGAATTTAATCGGAATGTAATTGGTAGCAGAATATGCCAAGAATTAGAAGATCAGAACGTTAGAGAAACACCTAGAGGTAGTGCAGAAATGTTTAGTAGTAATTCAGAAAGGCCAGCATTTATGTCAGAAATAGAGAATATGTTTCAAACGATAATGAAAAAGATGAGTACAGATTTAAGTCAAAAGATAGATGAAAATAGTAAAGAATTAAGAACAGTGAAAAAGATGAGTACAGAGTTAAGTCAAAAGATGAGTACAGAGTTAAGTCAAAAGATAGATGAAAATAGTAAAGAGTTAAGTCAAAAGATGAGTACGATAGACGAAACTAGTAGAGAGTTAGGACAGAAATTAGAAAAGGGACAACAGGAATTGGGAATGCAATTGGAGAATCAGAGGAGAGTTTTCGAAACCTTTAGGGAAGAAGTTAGGGAGGAAATTAATAAAGTTAGTAGTGAAGTAAAAGAAAATAGAGAACAGGTAGAACAGGTTAAGGGAGAATTAAAGACAATAAGGCAAGAAGTAAAGAATTCTGAAAAGAAATTAGGTCAACAAGTGAGTGAAAAATTAGATAAAGAAAGGGAAGAAATTAGAGAAGAGTTACAGGGGTGTAAAGTTAGAATAGAAAGATATGATGTAGAAAATGAAAGGCAGGTTAGAAATTTGGAGGATGTTACAGACCAAATAAAAGGAGTAGTAACAGAAATTACTCAGGTAAAAGAGGCCTTAGAAAATTTGAAATTAAGTGAAAGTGCATGTAATCACAACAATCTTAGTAAAGAAGTTGCAAGATACGAGGCAATACCAGGTGTATCAGCTGACATTTCGATGCAAAATAGGGGTAACAGTAATTCCCATTCTGATCTCGGAAATAGCTCAGGGATAAATGACAATTCAAATTTACATTGGCCTAACCATGTCTTAAATGAAATGACACCTCCAGTTTTTGAAAATGAAGATTCAGATGATCCTAAAGCCTTTTTAGAAGGGTTACAAGAGTACTTCACGGTGAAACGTATACCAGAGGAATACAAGATGGTAATAGTAAGAAAATGCCTAAAGGGTAATGCTGCTAATTGGCTAGGCCTTTCTATGGGTAACAATAATGACTACAGGACCTTTAGGAACATCTTTTTAACCAGATATTGGGGAGCTAGTAGGCAGGCTAATATAAGAGTTGAATTAAGCAATGGAAAATTTAATCCTAGATCGGAGGAATCCATGGTAAACTATTTTATGAGAATAGCGAGAAAATCGAAGATGTTGGATCCTCCCTTGGATGAAAAAGATCTAATAAATATAGTTACTCCACATTTTCCGGAAACACTTCAACATTACCTAATCATAGCCCGACCCGATAGCATTGCAGCTATGATAGAATTATTATCAGCCTTAGAAGTCAATAAGCCAAAACACGCATTTGGAAATACATATGAAGGAAAAGAAACTGTCAATTCTTTCGGGCAAGGGGCACAGTATTATCAGAATAGAAGTGAGATTAGGGAAAGATATAAAGGACCAGTACCAAGGATGGAATCATTCCGGTGGGAAAATCAAGGTAGATATAACCAGGAAGGGCATCACCAAAATAGAAATGGTAATCTAAGGGGAAGAAATATAAGGGTGAATTATATGAATACAAATAGATTTGATCGAGGTAGACGGGGCCGTTATTTTGGACATAGTAGAAATTCAAATGATGGGTATTGGACAAACGGAGATACTGAGTTTAGACCGAGGTCACCAAGACAGGGAGAAAGGTATTCTAGTGGACGAAATTCCCCTGAAAATGCGGAAATGGTCGAGGCCATTAACACGGTCAAAAACATGGTAGGAAGTAACCCCGATTTAATGCAGGAAAACAGAAGTAACAATTCGGGAAATAGTACAGGAGCCATACCTAAAAATCAGGGAAACGCCAGACCCGGTCAAACGCGCCTTCAGTGAGAACTGGGTATCCTAGTAATGATTGTGATAAGTACTCGGAAATAAATAGTCCTGGAAGGCAAATGATGATACAAAAGAAAAGAGAATGGAAAAATAGAAACGACGAAAACGAAAAAAGTAGGAGATCCACCTAAAATCAAAATTGGAGTAAATGGAAAACAATACAATGCAATTATAGATACGGGATCAAATAGCACAGTATGCTCACAAAATTTTTATGATAATTTACAAAGTAGTGGCTTTAAAGTAATGTCTTTACCAGTTAATGGGATATATTGCTCGCTAGCTGTGGGAAAACGAAAAGAAAGAGTAAAATTTCAAGCAATGATAAATATTGAAATAAATGGGAGAATACTTGGAATTTTATTTCTGATTGTAGGAAGACTTGTGACAGATATTATAATAGGTTGTGATTGTCTTTATGCCTGGGAAGCTGTGGTGAATTTTAAAAACATGATTCTAGAAATGAAAGTTGAAGATGAGACCATTATAGTGCCTTTTGTGGAAGATAGTAGTTCAGAAACTATTGTACGAGAAAAAGAGGAAGAAGAAATCCAAGGGGATACATTCTTTGTAGAATATGTTAAAGTAGGAGCTATGGAATTAACTGAAGTAAATGTCAAAGAGTACATTGTCGATAATAAAGAAAATGTAGAATGGGATAAAAATGATTTCATAGACAATTTGAGGGTTTCTGATGCAACTAGGTACTATGATAGGGAGAGTAGTGAAGACTTAGAAGAATTGTTGAGGGAAAAAGTAACTCAGGCTGATCAACTAAATGAACAACAGAGGGATAAACTGTTTGAAATATTAATCCGAAATAAAGAAGTATTCTCTGAGAAACCTGGTAAATGTAATATTTATACTCATTCGTTTGAGATGATACCCATCAAACCTTTTACACATAAAGCGAGAGCTATCCCTAGTACAATAAGAGAAGAGGTAGATGCAGTTATAAAGTCAATGTTAGAAGATGAGGTTATTGAGATTTCGAATTCAGAGTTTGTGAATCCCCTATGTATTGTAAATAAGGCCAATGGAAAGATTAGGGTGACATTAGACGCGAGAAAATTAAATCAACATTGTAAACCTGATAGATTTAGACCCGAAAGTGTAGAGGTAATATTGAACAAATTGCAGAAGGGCAAAATTTTTTCTACTCTAGATCTTACAGCATCTTTTTGGCAGATCCCACTTAGAGAAGATTTAAGAAAATATACAGCGTTTTTACATTCAGGAATATTATATCAGTTTCGAGTTTGCGCCTTTGGTATGAATACCAGTGGTAGTGCACTATTAAGAGCTTTGTATGAAATTTTTGGAGAAACCATAAAGAAATTTGTAGCTCAGTATGTGGATGATTTTGTGATTTTCTCAGAAAATATAGAGGATCATTTAAATCATATCAATTATGTGCTTAGTCAGTTAAAGAAAGCAAACATGACAATAAAGCCAAGTAAAACTGCATTCTTTGTGAAACAGACAGAATTTTTAGGTTATGTTATTTCAAATGAGGGAATCAGGCCTAATCCCGACAGAATTGAAAGCATAAATAAAATACCAGCTCCTAAAAATATAAAGCAATTGAGAAGATTTCTTGGTATTCTAAATTATCAGTCAAGATTTATCCTGGAATATGCAACCGTAGTAGCCCCATTAAGACAACTATTGAGAAAAGATGTAAAATGGCAATGGTCATCAGTAGAACAAGAATCTTTCGAAAAAGTAAAAACATTGTTTGCAGCGTCAATTTTATTGGAAAAACCTAGGGAAGATCTCCCCTACATAATTTATACAGATGCTTCAGGACTTGGTTATGGTAGTGTCATATTACAACAAGATGAGGAAGGAAAAGATCACCTCATTGCTGTAGCTTCAAGGGGGCTTTCAAGGACTGAATCACAGGCTTGCACTACAGAAAAAGAAATAGCAGCTATTTACTTTGCACTTGTAAAATTTAAGCAATATGTATATAACAACCCAGTAATAGTTTACACAGATCATGTTAGTTTGGCATTTATGAACTCTTGCAAACTCACAAGCACACGTATTTCTAGATATATCCATGAGATCACATCCCATAACATAGAAATCAGACACATAGCAGGAAGTCAAAATATTTTTAGTGATTTGTTATCAAGGATGAAAACCAATTATACAATACCAGATACAATTAGTGACAACAAACATGATGTAACCATAATATATTTGAAAACCTTAGAAGGGACACAATTAGCTAAAGAATTTCGAAATTTGGAACAATTACAGACAGAGGACGATGAACTTAGAAAATTGAAAGAAAAGGCACAACCAATCACAGAAAATCTAAAAGATAATATAGGTATTTATGAGGGAAAAATCTATAAATTTCATGGAAGAATTGAACCTAAATGGAAAATAATGGTACCAAAAGCTTTACAAGAGAAACTTATACTTGCTTATCACAAAACACTAGCTCATACAGGTAGTGAAAAGCTAATCATGGTAATTAGTGACCATTTTTATATAAAACATTTGGCAAAGAAAGTGAGAAAAATATGTTCAAGATGTGATTTATGTCAAAGGGCCAAACCATTTAATATCAAATTTGATATAGAACCTCAGACAATTATAAGAGAAGGGAAAAATGTACTAGTTACTGCTGATGCACATGGGGAGCTACCAGTAGGACAATTTGGATGTAGATATATGTTTGTTCTTCATGATGTTTTTAGTAAATTTATTAAAATTTATCCTGTTAGGAATATCAGCAGCAAAACATGTGTAGGAAAGATAATAAAAGATTATGTGCCTAAATATGGCAAGATTCAGGCAATCTTAACAGACAATGCTACAGTTCATCGGAGCAAAATCTTTAAAGAAACCCTAGAAAATCATGAGATAAAATTATATCATTGTTCCTCATACTTTCCATCAGGGAATCCAACAGAACGTGTCCTCCGAGATATAGGAATTTATTTACGTGTACTTACACATCATAATCACAAGGATTGGGTGAAATATTGTCCATTGATAGAAAAGATTATCAATCACACCATTAATGTAACTACTGGGTTTGCACCAATAAAATTAATGTTAGGAATTGAACCAGAACCAATATTGATCGGGGTACCAAAAACACTGAAAATTAATGACATTCAGTTAAGTGAAGAAGAAAGAGCGAAAATTGCTTTTGAACGAATCAAGAAAAAGGCAGAGAAGCGAAAATTAAAGAAAAAGAGTAGAAAACATAAATGGGAACCTAAGATAGGCGATTGGGTACTAGTTAAAGACCATAAGTTATCAAGTGCCTTGAGAGGTAGGAACAAAAGGATGGAATTGTTATATAAAGGTCCTGCAGAAATTATATCAAAATTTGGTTATCATACCTATGAATTAAAAGATGTTAAAAATGAAAAATGTCTGGGAAGATGGCATAAACAACTCCTTCGACCATACAAGAAACCGTGTGGTGCTTTGGAACCTTGATTTAATGTAAAAGAAAAATTGGAAGTGTCATTTGTCTATTGGCGCCCAATCAGCTTTGAGATAAAATGTAAATGTTAGCTTACTTGAAAATCATATATTGGTCAGGTACTTACATATTCATGAAAAATGCAGAATGTGAATTGCTATCTACCACCAAGAGCTTAAAAATATATTGTATAGAGCTCACAAAAACAGCTTCAGAAAGATTGTTAAAATGTTCATCTCCGCATAGAGAGAAAACAGAATATTTACTTTGTAAACATTTGTTAAAATATTTAGATGTATAGATAGTTATAATGGAAAGACAAAGAAAGAACTTGTCTAAAGAGTGCAATGGATTTATAGGAATATATGTACATTTTAGTGCTTAAAGGATCTAGTACAGATATGTGTTACAATAACAAAAGTGAAAAAAAATCACAGTGCAAGTGATAGTGAGAGCGAAGTGAGCAAACATGAACTAAAAGAAGGAAGTATAAAGAAAGACTCTTGAAATTTAGCCTTTATATAGAAGCTTCATAGAAGAAACCATAACATATTGTAATTAGTATTTAAGGATTAATGTTAAGTCAAATGTATAATTGTTTGTCATGTTAAAAAGATTAATGAGAAAATATGTTAATAACCAATTTCAAAAACAGTGTAATTGAAAATTGTATAATGGGAGTGTTGCCGATTATTCAAAATACAGGAGTAATTTTTTAATTTTTCTTTCGGGCAAGACATTTACATTATTTTATTATGAAATAATAAAATAACATAAATGGGGGCATTTGATACCGAAATTTAGATTTCCGATCGAATGGGCTTTTGAAAAAGATACGTTTTAATTTAATTGCCGGATCTGAGATTTGCGATAAATATTGAGTAATAACATAAATAGATAATAGAGTAGCAAGTGTTGTAAGGTGAGCAAGATATGAGTAAATGATAGTCGTTAAATTTGTAGTATAAACGCATTATTGGTTTGAAATTAACGAGTCATGACGTCATACCACATAGTTTAAAATACACGTTCGAAAGTCAGTTCTACCAACCTTAAAAGTCGCGCGATATATTTAATAAAATATAAAGTAAACATCATTTAATCCTAAAAAGGTAATTATATATTCAAAATTCATAAAAGAACATGTTATAATAGAAAGGGACATTTCTAAATTGCGGGAAAAGGAAATAACATTTTGGATACGAGGCTTTCTTGGATGACGTCATGACATTCAAATTGGAAGCGAACGGTCTTCTTGGCGTGGGTAAGAGAGAAGCGTCTAGTCAGTACTCAACCAGAGAGCAGTACGGGAGTTCGTGCAGTTCGTGCTGCGCAGATGTGATTGCGATGCTTCTACAGATACACATATAGAATCGGCATATCTCCCGAAAATATTTAATATGCAATAAATGATCTGCAAAGTTGTTCTTGGGTTGTCCTTTACACTCACGCAAACCCGAGATAAAGAGATCATGCTCAGCTAGCCGGAGACAACACACCAAACTACATCAACGTGACCAACAACATCACGTCACCAACGACTTCAGCTTCAAATGGCGAGGTAATAACTAGGAAGCGATATTACAGCTTCAAGCTGGAGCAATGAAACTTTTTACTTTACGTTTTAGAATTATTTAAAAACGTGTGTTTTTCTTTAGCTATCTACTATGTTTTAACATCTGAATAAAGTTAAAGCAAAAGATCACTCAAAAATTCTCAAATCTTCAAAGGACCTATATTTGAAAAAATAATTGCAGTATGCTAACTCGATATCTCAATAAGTTATGGATAAAAATGGCCTACATTTTGAGAGCTTGTTTTCTTTCCATCATGATATAAACATAGATGCCACATTTGAGGTTTCTATTTTCAAAATCATAAGGAACAACCTTTTCGTTAGTCTTCCCTTTATAAAGAAGCGCAGAGCATTCAATTTGCCATTGCACAATGTGACGGCTAACAAAATCATTTAACACGTAATATTGTGTTCAAGATTTACCTTTACTACAAATATTTTCATATCTCAATCATGACCAGCACTTAATTTTCGCGAACGTTTTAACTGCGCGCTGTAAATTTGATATGTACAAAACCTGCAACTTGCTTAAAACGTAGGACTTAAAACTTTGAACATTGATAATATTCAGTAAAATAGTAAAAAATCCGATAAAATTACCCTCAAGGTAACCGCAGTACTAAACCTTAACAGTCCATCAGACTAGATGTATGCTTCATATAGGAGTATAAATACTGTGACGTTGCGTTCGGCGTGTAATAATGGACGGAGGGGGCCAAGGTGCTCGTATTTCATATCACAAGTCGAGCCGGTGAGCTGGTAGAGACGTTAAAGGACGGGCTGCCTCGCGCGACCGTGTGTGTACATGACGAGTAGAAACAAAAAGGAATCTGGAACATTCGTGAGGCTTCTGGCAGCCATGGCGTGCGTGCGTGTGTGTGGAGAGGAACTTGGGATCATGGAACTGCTGCCTGTAGTCTTGGCGATCCTACACAAATGGCCTCACTTACGTACTCTCTTTCCAGTACCATTTATCTTTACTTATTCTGTAGGTACGAGTTGGGGAACTTTGGATCGTGGTGTGGATTATCGAAACCAGCATTTACTTGAAGAAAGTAAAGCAACAGAGTTGCCGGTAGTGTCTACTTGATTTGCGGTGACCTTTGAAAAATGCAGTAGCCGCCACTGCACGGAATCTGGAGCAGGAGTTTAAAACGGGTGAATAAGCTTGGTATCCGAGAGGGCGAGAGCGCGTAATAATTACGTTTGCAACAACAAGCAACACCTGCATGATGAATAGCCCACGTAAGAACAAGATTACACGGCGCGCGGAGCGAGCCTCATTTGTCTTGGTACTCTAGCAGACTGCCGCCGGCGGCGCTACTGCATCTGTGGGGTGAAATCAATCAATCTGTAAGTGAATGGAGAGGGCGTGATCTTGCTGGTGAATGCGTAAGAGGGTGAATGTGTTAACGAGATGGGAGAAAGTATAGCAATACTTTGTTCTTGCGGGATTTTGTACTCTCGGGAAATTAGTTCAACCAGTGCAAGCGCTTCAGAGCTCTGTCCATTGATAATAAGTCCATATATGACGTTACATCCAGTAATTTGTATGTTCTATATTTTAAACGTACAATTGAAAGTACAATGTAATTGAATGTGGGAAAATCATTAAAGAATTTAGTGATAGAAAGCAAATGTCGCAGATTTCAGAACATACCTATACCCACAGTAAAATGAGTTAATAATAAAAGATTTACCGCAGTTTCCCAAGGTCTCTTTATACTGCAAATCTGTATCGGCTGATGATATGACGTAATATAGCGCTAGCGGCAAGTAATACGTCACCTTGTTTCAATTCTCTCAACTTCATTCAACACGCGTTCAAACGGAAACAAGCAGTGTGGACACTGCATTGATAGACACGACTCTTTAGAAAGGAACCTTCCTATCCCAAGAGGTGTGAGAAGAACAATTCTCCCAACGAAGTAAAGAATACATTAATGAAAAATAAATGATAAAGCCCTCTCAGTCTGTGTATATCTATTAAACACATAAAATCAAACGTATGCTGGAAAAGTTCCTTTACACCACCACTGCAGCTTTCAAATCCTCTCCTCCCATATGCATGCCGGGTTGCGTTCCTTGACGCCACAATTCGTGCAATCGCCATGACCAGTTTGCCGACTCCTGTTCTGAACGAATACTCTATTGTATGATGTCATGCGCAGAACGGTATAATTTAACCCTAGCGAAAGATCATTTGAATAGTAACCCGCTCCAGCACAACGACGGGGCTATGCTGTTGGATAGAGAAGCAGATTCACATCCATCGTTAGTGATCATGCGTACCGGAAACTAAAAACTAATGGACAAAGGCCATGGAAGTCTACGTAACCACTTAATTTCTGCAAATGTTTATCTCAACTAATACGAAAAAGATCTAGGAATAAGAGTTTGTAAGAATGGTTAGCCACAAGAGTAGAGAAAGTCACGTGAGTCCAACACATCAGATTTTTATGTTAATTTTATCCAAAAGTTACTCTCCTGGTGTAATTATTTATCATTCACAATAACTAAATTCAATCAGAACATACAAAAGCAATAAGGAAAATGTTTTTACACAAAGATCACTAAAAGGTCTTGAATGTATGAGATATATTATTATAAAGAGATAGAGCAATAAAATTACCCCAAATAAAGTGTAAATGAATTGAAATTTTGAACTTTAAAACTTTCTTTCTACAATTGATGAAAATAAAATAAATTTTCATTGTAATCTGAATACTTATACACAATTCATTACATGCCTAAATGTGACACAAAATCCTAACCGCGGCTGCTAAATCCTAGCCGTCATTTCATATTGCTTGGAATGAAAGACTATTCTCAAGTGATGCTCAACCTTATGGGAAAGAGAGGAGGGTCAATTTGCCTACACGTACTGTTAACATTCCACATACTGTGACGCATTTATGGGACTCAAAATGAAACTTCTCTAATGCTTATTTACCTAAATGCGGTAAGGGGAAATCACCATCACCGTTCCGCTGCATGACACTCTCAAAGGAAACTTAGGTCTCTAGTTTGTTCTTTTGCTACACCATAATGTTGAAATTATTGTATCGAGGCCCTGTAAATTTATTTATGCAATCTTAGCATTAAAACGGCTTATTATTACGAAATAAATCGAGCGAAATTACCCTATTTGGTAATTTTGGCACCGGTGTGAAAAAATGAATGGCATAATTACCATGGCAACAGGAGAGCAATGACGTCATCACTGATACAAACTAATTTTCTCCAATGTGCCTGTAAGAAAACCTGAGTAATTACCAGCTCTGAAAAGTATGCCAGTAATGTGGTTTCATTAGTGAAACTAACGCTTTTTCGTTTCTCCATCCGAAAAACTTTTCATGTTCTTTTTCGTAAAGACCTATTGATTTTTCTGGAATTAGTAAACGCTCAGCGCTCTACATTACGTCTTTCCATATTTCCATTTTCCTCTAAATTTTGAAACGAATAAAACATCTTAACAAGCCATATTACTTCATGCGTCTAAGATCTCTGATACATTATAATTTTTCGTTTAGCAAATTTATTAATTATTTTTAGATATTTTAAGGCTGAAATTGCATAAAACGTTATGTAACACGTGTATAATCTCTTCGTTGTGATCTCCTGAAAATTCGCTCCTTCGCTTTCGCTCACGTGCTAACGATAATCTCTACTCATCTCATAATCAGGTCATACATAAGTAACTGTTTATTATTTTAAACATTTAGGACTTGAAATTAGAAGTGTAGAACAAAGGAAGAAAGGGCTTTTCAATGGTGAAATGATTACGAATACCGGTTGAGTGGTTTGCTACGATTAAATTGTCCCCTAGGGGCAGGGGCCACCGTAGCTTGAACAAGGGCGTGATATCGGCACTACATCGACAACTATAGTCAATATTACCAAGTCAAGTTTGCATTCCTACGTATTGGTTTATCTCCATCTTTCTGTGTCTCTTATATTATCAGGAGGGAGGAGTACTGAATTAATCAAGGTAAAAAAACACCGCCAAATGTAAAGTCTGAGAGCCACCGGTATAGATTAACACAAAGGTGGTGAAAGCAACATTGGTAACCGAATCTAAGCTAAAGGAACAAGAAAAAAATCGAATTACAAAAGTTACGTCCAAAATTGACATTTGGCGATACAGGCACATACATATATCCATCAGTATTTTCCAGCTGTCTCACTCTTTTTCGATTCTTTCCAATTTCATCGAAGCTTCGGAGAAGTTAACGTGGCATCTGAGGAAACTACGATCGCGCCACTGCAGATGTCCGCCGCAGTTGTGGACGAAACGTCTGGGTACTTACTACAGCAGACCACGGCATAACAGCCCGGAAATAACTCCGGCCGTGAAAGTTTACGCTCTCACACCGAATTTTTTTCTAAAACTCTTTTTTTTTTTTTTTTTTGGATTCAGGGGGCCTCAAAACACATATTTCCGGTGAAATCTTGATATCAAAATTTTGGGTCTAATACAATACTTCCATTACTTACTATGTAGTAGAGAAAGTAAAAACACTTCAAATAACACATTTGTTATTGTCTTATTTCCTGTAATTTAGGAAGCTCCCTACAAATGGGGAAATAATGCGAGCACGGAAATAGTTTTCCTACGTGATGGCTGAAGCTTTTCGATGGCTCCTGTTTGACATTAAACCATTAGATTCCTTAAAGTACCTCGTGTTAAATGTTTTATTGTTCTTGTACCCTCCAGTCAGTGCTATAAAGAGAGTCCCTGCTGAAAATCTTTGCATCCCGAGCATTACCGTTTCCTCACGTAGAAGAAATTTGCAGCGACTTCCATTACCGTGTGATAGCCAGACTATTATGGAGCTCCAAAGGTAATAAACCTGTCGAGGCATTGAGTGGGTAATAAACACCGACAATAAGTCGGAATGGAGTCAATACAAGCGCTACCGCTCCATCTCTTATCTTACAACACCCTTCTCCATTGCCTTATTAAAGAACTGTAGCGATATTCTGGTTGTTACAAGAAACGCGGCCATTAAGCTACGCAGACTGTGTCTAGACCTTCTTCTAGTACCGGAAATTTGTATTTTTATTCTTTGCTCAGCCAGGTCGGCGGTTGCCATTACTTACTTTTTACTGGGGAAACAGTCCCCACTTGAAGGGTTGTAATAGACGCAATGTCATAAGTGGTTTTTCTGTTTAACACAAATCTAGATCATCTACGTCTCTAAAGCACGCCACATTGTGCTCCGCAACAGTACAGCAGTTACGCTCCATTCTCAATGAAAATATATTAAATAAAAAGCTCTTGTATTGCACTCATAACTTTCTCTACTCTTGTATTAACTATTCTTACAAACTTTCATTCCTCTATCTTGTTAATGTTAGTCGGATAACCATTTGCAGAAGTTACCGTATTGTTAATTTTTTGTGAGTGCAAGGGGCAAGTGAAGAAAGACAATAAAAGGACTGAATAATGGCTACGAGAAGAAAACAGTTGTGAGTTGTAATATCACGTAGGGCTGCGTGTGTTTGTAGTGTTTAACACCCGATTTTACTACATACGGCACCGCAGGCGGTGACACTGAGGATGGAGCACCGGTGGAATGAGTAGGCGGGGGAAACCCGCCCCAGCGCCGCTTCGCCCATCACAAATCCCACACGCGGTTGCCTGGGATCGAACCCAGGCCGGCTTTGGTGAGAAGCAAATGCTCTAACCACTGGCTACGGCGCGGCCACAAAATACGGTAGACCGGGTTATGTCGGTAGAAAAGAACTCTGGATTTGTGATCAAACTTTGGAGGGAGAGTAAAGTGATGAAAAACTAACTTGACTGATTTTGTCGTTTTTGTCACAGTGCGCTGTATGTATTTTAGGTAAGTGTTATGAGGGAGGAGAGAGAAAAACGACAAAATCAGTGCAGTTACTTTCCCACTAGCAAGCCTTTGTTAAGCGCCACACTAATTGTTGTTAGTCGCGTATACACAGTCGCACGAAGCAGCCTGAACTTGAGCGCCTTAGTTTGCTTGCTGGCCTAGTATGTGGTGTGAAGTAGCTTAGCCCCGACTGTTCTTTGTTGTACGCCGCGCCCTGCGTCACAATGTACAAACCTGCATTTTGAAAAAGAATAAGTTGATGTTCTGTTTGTTTTCACAGTGGTAGTGTGCATTTTTATTAAGGTGACCGGGCATTTTTGTGTTTGACTCAACTTAAAAGCTACTCGTTGATGCACCTGTTGGATGCAGCTTATCTAAGTCGCACGCTGATAATATAATGAATTATTTTGGGAGCCAGTGAAGATTGTAGTTTCAGAATGCCTCGAAATTCTCAGTTGATTCCTTTCTCTGTCTGTCTCTGATGTGAATTTTAGAACGAATGACACGAATTCCTGCTATAAAGTTTTTAATGAGGTTTCAAGTAATTAAAGTAAGGTGTTGCCGACCTATGAAAAACTATGTACTAACTCGCTAGTTAAATATAATTGGTAGGTACGATAGGTATATGAAATCTTAGGCGAATATAGTTCTCTGAGGCATTCTAAATCAAGGAAGTTGGTTTCAGTAAATAATCTAACACCATTCTCTTCCTCAGAAACACAGAAATCTGTTCCAAGCAACAAAAGCGTCCACACGTTCCGACGAACCCAGAAGTGAGGTATATTCAAGTCAGAAACCGACTTTCTCCGTAACTCCTTTCAACCTCCAAGTCATAGTACCAAAGCCATGCTGCAGTATAATTTCTGCAATGTTGATAATGTGCCGCTTTTCACCCCGATTTGGTCTATAACATTCTCAGATATCTGCGAGATTCTCTGTTCGGTAATACATATGACAACCTATTTTTACTTCATCAATTACTCGCGTCTAACTATTCGACAAATTCTGTGAATTGGCCTACGAAATCCAGCCTTGCGCTAATGACCGAGTTAACCAACTGGTAATAAACTAAGTTTCCTCTCTGACGAACTTTATACTTTCTAACGTTATGTAGAATATTCTTTTAATATTGATATTTAAAGTGATTTTGTTGCTTGGTTTCCCTATCAATTCTTAATCGTTAGTAATGAATTACTGTGCTTTTCAAATGGGTGGTGCCTCCTTCTATAGCAGGGATGACGTCACACGTCTACAAACACGCCGGCCGTCGGATGCCTCTCGAAGGGTTCAGCAGTCCTTCGCTAAGCGCCAAGCTCATTGTTGTTAGTCACGTATAGACAAACAGCCGCGTGAGGCAGTTTGACCTTGAGCGCTTTCGGTGGCTCACTGGCATGGCATGTGTTATAAATGCCCACGATAAGAAGGCTAGAGGGGAATGAAGGGCAGAGGGGGCTTGAACTGTGTATCTACTCCGGTAGCAGACCTGTTTACTAGGAAATGAGTGTATGAGAGTGCATATTTCTAGCTATGGGTGAGTTATGTGACAACATTGTGTATTTTAAACGAGCCTAGCATCCTTGTCATACTCGGAAACTAGGCATAAACACCGTGCGGGAAGCACAAAATGATTACGCTACACATTCCTAAGACTTGCCTTCTTGTCCTGGGCATACAGTAGCTTAGCCCGATAGTCCTTTGTTATGCTGCACAACACAACGGCGTCACATTACTTTGCACTTTAAGATTTTAAAATGTGGCATACTAATGTTTCTTATCCAGGGATCTCAAAACAAGTGTTTACGGTGACATATGATAATAGAATATGGAATGTAATATTCCCTACCTTTATAAGTAGACGCCAGAGAAAGTAAAAACTCCAGAAATATTGCATAACATAATTTATTCATCAGTCTAAGGACGGACTAAATATTTTTGCAATAAAGCTTTTGACGGCACGTTATTAAAATGACATTCTGGTGTTATTGTTTTAGATATAAGCGTAAACGCATCTTTGTTCAATATTAATGTGCCCATTAATATTTAACCTATAATAAATAATATGGTAATGGAGTTTTAATTGTCCCCAGGCTGTAGGATTATCTCTAGCGGCTGCACCAAACCAATCATTTGAGCCCATTTAACAACCAGAGCGCTATGTCGACAGTCAATTTTTAAAGTGGAGCAATTTATATCCATTCCGCGTTCACACTTTCCTCAGTAAATGAATGCTAAACACAATAGGATGCATAATTTTAATGAAAAGGTGATAAATTGCCATGTGCACACTATTCGCACATTCAACATGCCTACAAAATGATTTCAAGGTACTTCTGAAGAGGTCAATGATCTGGGTTAACATCCATCATAAAAACTCGCGCAAGGTGATTACAGGTTTACGATCTTGGCTATCGCCCCGTTTTCGATTTATCTTTATATTTGATACCCTGCTGCTGTGTATACACACATGAATGTTGTATATATAGATAAGCGAATCATATTTTTAAAACAACCCTAATTTCATACTTATAGTTGCATTACATCAATGATTATGAAGAGGTGTAACTACTTCTCAATACGAACAATGTCGATATATATTTACTTTGTTATTTGATGCAATCTGTAAAGATTACTACACTATTAACATTAAAAATATTAATTCTACCTACATGATCCTAATCATGCTAAAGTGTTTGTTAAGGTTAACTTTAACTTATGCTATATTGCATTTATCATTTGATTGTTGCAGAAAGTGAAACTAGTGTCTGGGATTAATATTACAAACCAAATTTTATATTGGGGGGAGGGATTAGGAGAAAATCGAGCGTCCCTACATGACACCGAATCTTGACTTCAGCATAGAACTAAATATAAGATGGCTTCGAAGAGTACTACGACTAACATAAATTGCACAATTTTCGTATCTTCTCGGTTTCCCAGTAAGTTGTTATATAACAATAATTTAACGTTCTATCGGAATATATAGGACTGCAATAAATAAGAAAAGAAAATTCATAAATTTTGATTATTAGGTCTGTATCTTGTATAAATTTTTTAAACTGAGTTACATTCTACATTTTACGTTGGCCCAAGCATTGAGATCACATATATATATATGGGGGAAAACAAACGACAGTGTGACCCGATAAAACCAAATATGTGACCGCTGTAAGAACCTGTTTAGGTTTGTTTGTTTAAATCATCCTATAAAGATTCTTTTACATACACAACTGTCATTCTGAACCCCTTTGTTCCGCCACCACAATATCATAGCAGATTTCACAACACTCCTAGATGTGGGTTTATCTACCTCTACATTACGTTTTTCATCACGTGCGACATTAAACTGTGACTCGTTCGATTTTACAGCTGAAATTAAGAGAAATTAGCAGCGAGTAAATGTAGCGCGAATAACATTGAATGTAAGTTGGAAACGTAACCAGCAGAACAATGTTTGTGCGGAAGTTTACAAAACCCGGATTACAGTAAATGGAATGTCTCTCGTCTCCCCTTTATTCCCCTGAGCTGCTGTAGGCAGGATAGCCCTGTGCACGACATTCTCAGGTAAATGGTCGCAATTATATTGCAGAACTAACACATTCAGAATTGCCAATCCAGAGGCTTTTCCGTTAGTTCTGCGTGCATAAACAATGAATTTTGGTGTATGAAAACACACATTTTGTGTTTCAACTACCATAATTTTAAATTGCAGGATTAAAATCCGTTCGTGAGCTTTTTGTATATTATTTGTGTTTGTTTTCATTCTGGAGTATATTTTTCAGGTAACAGGGTTTAAGATGTTCTCGTGGGTGACATGTCCGAGGAATTTAATACCCTACTTTTTGATATCCTATGCAATATCGATTAAAGCAGCTTTAGGACGATTTGCGCTAGGGATTAACATCGTAATTCCCAGTGTTAGAAGTTTGCATCATACCAATTATATTTATTTTGAAAGCGACTGTATTTAAAATCACTGTGACAGCTGCTAAATGTATCCACGGCAACTAGTATTTAAATATTGAGTCGCGGAAGGTTTATAGTGCAAGAAGAAGGTAGAAAGGAAATGCTGCGGGCATACTGAGAGTAAGGGATAGAAATGAATTAATGTAGGGGTCCCCAACAACGCTTAAGTGTTCTCAGTGTACACTGTCCTCGCTTGTTTTTTTTTTTTTTTTTTTTTTTTCTACTACTTTCGCTGGATTAAACATTTATGGACAAATTTCGCAAAAATGCCACAAAAAGGGTCAACAAGTAACAACTAACTACGAAGTTATTGCCCTATTAAATGAGCTAAGCAATATATGCATTTATTCTAATAAAGAATTTACAACATGTATATCTGCGAGAATAGCTTGTACAAGAATTAGAGCGTTAATCATTTTCTGAAGTCTCTTGCTTCACAATTACTGCTTCAAAGTTCTTTTGCATGCTGAAATGTTTCATTTCATAGTTGTCTGATGTAGGTAGACCAAATTCCCCAAACTGATCTTATACTTGGCTTTTATTTTATTTCATGAATCTGAACTTAGTTCAGGCTTTAAGAGTTTAAAGTTGAAAGAGTCTTGTAAAACGTGTTTTCCGACTTTGCACACACTAACCGATAACTGCAGATACATCGCATCTGTAAGTAACTTTATACATACGGTGATTAGTTCAGTTTGAAAACTGCTCTTTATTTAACACATTAGTCATTTTGTGTTTTCACTGGAACAACAATGCAATGACAGCTCAATTTACCTTTGCCACGTTCCTCTTTGTGAACTGTTATTCACGGATTTAACAACCCCCCCAAAATAAATAATGAAAGGGATCATTACACAAATCTTCTCACCCCTTATTACGTGGCAGGTAATTTTTAAACTTTGTAGTTTATCAACATTTTTCCTTTGTACTCCAAATTGGTTTAGGCATTTATGTACCTTTAGGCTTCAATCATTTGTTCGTAATCATGAAGGATCTAACTGAAATCCAGTGGTTTTTGCAAAATTTTAATAAATGTAGCGTCTGTTATTTATAAGTTTAGTCAACAATGTTATATTTTTTAGTAAGTGTTTTTCTCTTTGGCTAGCAATAAGCCACGATATCAATGACCGTTATAAAAGAATTACAGCATCAGTATCACGGGTTGACTACCTGTGTCAGACCCTTTGTAGAATTGTCTACTATGGCGTTTCGTACGGAGGGACCTGGGAAGACCTATGAAGGATCCTGCCGGCCGGATATAATGTGTTAGGAACCACGCCAGTGTCCTAGCCTACGAATTCAGTCTTTTTATGTTTGTTTCCTTATTTCAACTTTGTTTACAGTTGCCTAACTACATGGTCATATTGCGACTGTACACAAAGTATTTACAAAATGACTGTGTTAACGCAATGATACATTCAATTACAATGTTCCTCATCTTAAAATCTAAATATTTATAACATTGGTTCGCAAGTTTTTAATACATTGGAATATCAACAAAAGTACTGTCTTAAATCCAACAGTGATATACTAATATTACAGCAATTGAAATAGAGAAATGTCTTTTCGGAACTGTGATATGTTCCTGATCATTTTAGGATCGCTAAGTACACTAGGATCGTCTGCTGGAATCTTGTACTTCGTCATTTTGTGTATCTGGAACACTTAGTGGTTATATGTTCAGTGGTTAAAGCAGTCTGACACATCCCACATATGGGAGCTGGATCCTTGGCTATGATGTGTGAATGCGTGATTCTGCAATGGCCAAACCTTAGTTCTTGTTAATCCCTAATTCTTCACTTCACCTTTTCCTCCTGGAGGTTTTCATAAGTGCAAAATCCTGTGTCAAAATCTTCCTTCATAATCAAATGCGCACGTAAGAGTTCTTAAGTTCCGAGAAGCAAAACCTAAACAAGTTTACAAGTAATTGTTCTTCCACACAATAGCCATAGGCCAAGGCTGGAAAAGGTAGAATGAGACTGAACAGTTCAATGCCATAGCTGGGATTTAAACCACGTGTCTTCGTCCGGCCGCTCTAACCACTGTGCTACCATAGCCAACGTGCCAACACGACACTAAATTTTCCAACTTACTCGCATTTTCTCGGTAACTACACAATGTGATCTCAAACTCACATGAGATAACATACCTTAATGGTGACTTACCATATTCTAAGTGCAATGGCTATACCATTGAATTATTCAGTCTCATTCTACTCCTTCCAAGTTTACAAGTAATGAGCATTTAGAAATATACAGTTTAAATAGATCTAAAGAAGTAGGAAAGCAATATTGAAAGGATTGAAAGAGAATACTTTCAGACATTTGAATGCCACGAGTAGCGAAAAAATAGTTGGATTAAAGGAGGTAATAAGAAGAATAATGATTAGCAAAGTTTAGCTGTTAGAAAGCTATTTATACACAACCATTACCGTGAATATATATTTCTGCAAACTAACGCAATTAAAAGCGTTCTTTCTTCCTGTATAAAATTAATAATAATCGATGAATAAACTACTGTAAACAACTCCAATAGGTAACACTAAGTCACAATTCAGATATTTCCTTCAATTTCACTAACTTAGCGGTACTACTAATTTTTGTTGCAAACTTATTCACTTGCACTATGTGATTGCACTGTATATTTTTTATGCCTCGAGCCATTACGATTGTAACGAAAAAGCGTAACTCTTTGCTGCTTCAGTTTAAATGCAGGCCGCTTTTACAATATTTCTAGAGTTGACAACTCTGAAGACCACAACTGACGTTTGCAATAAACTAAAAACCCAACATTCGCATTAAAATGTCAAAAAGTACATGCAAAAAGTTAGATTTGGGTGTGGATATGGATTTGCAAAACTGCACATACATGTTCCATCTCCAATACTACGTTACCATGGATAGTGCCTGTTTCATGTTTAATGAACTGTGTCACAGTTTTTGACACTTGCCCTTTTTCTGTTGCAGGTGAGTTTCGCTGACGAACAGATTTCCACCAAGTGGTAAGTGAAGCTGTTTTCAACTGCCCCAAGTCCATCTGTGAAACAGTGTATCCAGTTTTGATAATATTTATAGAACAGCCATCACTGAATTTCGAACTCCGCCAGTTTGCAATGCAGTTGGTTTGTGTAGCCTCATTGCAAGTGGTCGGTGATGAGAGTCTTGAAAATACCTTTTGGAAAAACAGCGAATGATTTTATGCAACCCCAAAGTTCAAGCTTTGAAATACAAAGTACAACAGTTTATACTAAATAAACTATTAAAAAAATAATCCCCTAAAAGGTGGAATCATATCGTCCCTTTTATATGTTTACAAATACGAGCATTAAGAACCTAAATTGTAAATGCATGCCTGTAAGATCACCAAAGTTTGATTTATGCTTCTGATGATAGCGACAACTGATATTATAACGCGTTATATATAATTGCAAATTGAAATCTGCATTTTAAACAGCAAACTTTCATGTTTTTGTAAGTTAAAAAAATTCTCTCTGGCACTCTTCATGCAACAGACGTCCCATACTCGTCATTGAAAGAGGTGTGTCGTAAGCAAAGTTACAGCTGAAGAGCAGTGAAGGGGAGGGATGGCCGGTAGAGTGAGACAAGGACGCATTTCAGTGGAGTGGCCCTTTTGAGCCGATTTTGTCCATGCCCATAACTCATCTGTAATCTATAGTATCCGCTCATCATGTTGTGTGTCATCAGCTTACATTTGTTTGCCTGAAGTTGACGCCATATTTCTGTAACAATGTAGCATGCAATATAATGCATTTTGTTTGCGTAAGCTGTTGCGATCTCCTTCTGAAACATTTCACAGTGTGGTATGATATATTTACGTTATCGGTATGGTGGGGTCAGTCCGACACCGCTGGGAAGAAAAACAATTGCTAAGACGTACTCTTTGTACCACAACCTCATCATTCAACAACCCAAAGCATACTGCCTAAAAGCTACTGAGAGCCATAGGTACTGTGGACAAATTGGGTTTCATTGGGGTCTCCCTGACCCCGTCATACCAGTTAAGGGTTAATATCCTAGATAAAACTAAGGAGTACCGATTAAAATTCAATGGGCATTAAAACTGAAAGCAAATAGATACCTAAGATATTTTACGAGCACAGTTTGAAGATTTCCTTCAGAACGGAACGTCTGTTAGCACCAACTCCTGAAAATAAAGAAGATGAAGAAGAAAAAGAACGCGAAGAAGAACAAAGAACTGATTCAGTCAATTTACTTTGCAGCGTCAGCCTATTATGGAAATAATTTGTTCTTTGTATGCTCGTATTTTTATTTTTTCTACTACGTATAGTAAGTAGAGGAAGTATTGTATTAAAGCATTTTTAGGAAAGGGTCTGCTTGTGTGTGTGTGTGTGTGTGTGTGTGTGTGTGTGTGTGTGTGTGTGTGTGTGTGTGTGTGTGTGTGTGTGTGTGTGTGTGTGTGTGTGTGTCTCAGTCTATGGATAACTCGAAAACGAAATCTTAGTTAATAACCAAATTTGGTATTTAAGTTTAATGTCTTTTAAGGATGCGACACGAAGATTTTGAAGAAAATTCCTCAAATCTAAACTATCCTTTACATGGAAAATTTTGATTTCTAGAAAATGACTCTATGATTTCGATTAAAATATCAGAAGTTTGAGATATTCTTATGGTAAGCGAAAAGCACATTTTGAATTTTCTGGCCATAGCCTATGTAGTCCTGGATGACTTTTGCATAACTGGTAAACCGTAAGATATAGACCAAATCTTAGTATACACAAATATATCTTGCTAAAGCATTGTTTTTGTAGAGTTAACCATTTCAGAGACATACCTTGTTATGTGTGTGGATTTTGGACAACTTAAACTTTCGTCTATTGGAAGATCGTGATTCGTTTTTGTATATCTTAGCCGTGCAAAGAGAACGATCAAAGCTTTAAAAGATTTGACTATCGCTTAAAGCTTACTGCATGCCCATATTCCCCTTGTACCTACAAGAAAATATACAATAATATAATTTCTGCAAATGTTTATCTTAACTGACACGAGGGAGATAAAGGAACAAGAGTTCGTAAGAATGGGTAGTACAAGAGTAGAGAAAGTCATGTGAGTGCAACGCATCAGATTTTTCTTTCTTGTTGAGTAAACCATTTCCAAGATATCCCTCGCAAGTTTTGAATTTTCAATATTCATAGCTTTCTCAAACGAGAAGTCGTTATTTTCACTTTTTATGTACTGGACATACAAAGGAATGGAGTGTCAAAGCCCTCATATAGCAAACAGTTATTAAAATATTTGACTATCCTTAAAGCCTAGTTATTCTCTTCTCATTGTACCTAAAATGTCCATCTGGATTAGCAATAAGCAGCCATCCGCTATTCAGCCTAGTAAACACTTGTTTGAAACAGAATTAATGAACTGAGTTATCTCGTGAGTTATTATTGATTCTCTTTCCATTAAATGATGCTACTTTTACTGTAGAGGAGTACAAATATTCATTTTATTACTCAGCACTGCATTCACTATATTAATGGAGAATGCGATGCAGAGTGCATTAAACATCTCACTACCGTCAGAATTTTCCGGTATGCGACGGCAAATCAAAAAGTAATACTTCCAAGCTATGGCCATTTATTGAACTACACATACATACTCAGCGCGGCTATGGCAACACACAATGTAAGTTCACTTACCACATTGTCCCCAAGAGATAGCAACCAAGTTTTTGATTCCGGATGCCTGGAGCTCACCTCCAGTGCTATGTAACCACCTCGATACAGCTGCTTTCACCTCGACGTTTCGGAATCGTCCAACAAGACCCTTTTTCATCTTACCAAACGCATGGTAATAGCATGGCGCGAAGTCTGGACTTTAGGCAGGATGTAAGATCTTTCACTTCAATTTCTGCAGCAGTTCTGATATTTGGCAGGCCGTGTGAGGTGTTGTGGCGAGAAATTTCACGTTCGCAATATACAGCAGTGATTTTACGATGAATGTCCGTGCAGCTGAGCCGTTTGGCCCATAGAAATGTGATCGTTGCACGCACCTTCAATTTACAATGAACATCCAGTTGACGCGCCATTGAGCCAAGCGCGCTCTGCACACACAACACAATGGTATACCACACCACCCCTCCTATCGGACGTGTCAGCAGTTACTATAGCTTACTACACACTTACCAAGGTCGCCACACACAGCATACTCTCAAGGTGAGCGAGGTAACTTACTTTTCGATTCGCCCTCAACTTCCATTATGAATTCTGAAATGTATACAAACTACCTTAACCTCTAAATATGTCACCTAATTTTCATTGGCCATTGCTGTCATCACTTTCTGAGTGTTAATACTATTAATGCCATCTGCCTAAGCTAAACATTACTACTACATTTTGTAAATAGTAGTGTAGATAGCATCACGAGTAGATATTTCTATTTCACACAGAAAAAGTAATATTTATATTACAAGTGAAAGTAAAATCTATTGTTTATGATATGCTTCTTCACTGAATTATATTGTATGCATATTACATCAATATATATACTAATAATAATAATGGGTAACTATAAATAATGTACTAACGTTTCACACATTACAGATGTTTTAGGACAACAATATGTTGTTGTTTTCTAGTGCCTTGCATCTGGCAATGAAGCCATTAGCATTCGTCCTTTCCAATACTTTTGAACTGTAGTTTCTTCTGATCTTAATGCTTCACAGGTCTTCAAGTGGTCTTCATTCATTTCTGCTGGATCGTTACACAGGACACATATTGGTGAGGCTGAGATACCTATTCTGTACAGATGACTTGCTAAGCAGTCGTGATTTGTCAGTAGTCGGAAGGCTGCAACCGCTGTTTTCCTTGGTCCCTGGGGGATTATATCTGGGTTGGAAAGTAGCGTAATCCATTTTTTATCTTTGGCATTTGTTTCTATTTCTTGTAGGTATGAATGAGAAAATTTTTTAACGATCAAGCGTTTCATTGAGGAATATGAGAACTTGAATTTAGACTTTTGTTTTATTGTTGTGCCTTTCTTTGCAAGTGAGTCTGCAGCTTCATTCCCCATGACTCCACAGTGTGCTGGAATCCATTGGAGCTGAACAGTCTTATTAACTTTTTGGAGTTGTGTTAACATTTTGTAGCATTCTCTAATTTTTGTTGACTTCTTTGTAGTATTTGAACATATTCCCTGAATTGCAGCTGTAGAATCCGAAAGAATGACTGCCTTGTTAAATTTATTTAAGGGAAGATTTAATAATTGTTGGAGAGCAATGTATATAGCCTTTTTTTTTTCCATCATAATTTGTTGTGTCTCTGCCAACAGAATGATAAAAGGAAAAATGTGAACACGTAACTCCAGCTCCAGTAAGGTTTTCCTTGGAGGATCTATCAGTATATATGTGCAGCCATTCTTCTGTGGGATACCTAGTATTGATTGTTTCCAGAGCTAGAAGTTTTAGGACAACAATATAATAATGAAGAATTTCCAACTAATGCAAAATACTCGTAGGCGTCCGACTTTACGAAGAAGAGAGATTTTAATGACTTGTTTGGTACTACTTACATTTAAGAAGTATATCAATATTTGACAGCCTTGAAGATACAGCAAGTCACCGTCGTGACGTGGTACCAAACAAGTCATTAAAATCTCTCTTCTTCATAAAGACGAACACCTACTAATATACTCACTCTTATACACAATATTATACCTGTAAATGCTTATTTCTCTATATATTATATTTTAATGGTCATAATCATTTTTAGAAGTTATTGCTAATTTTCTTGTAGTTGCCAGGGGAATATGGGAAAGCAATAGTGAAATCGTATTCTTTATTCACTCATCCTCATTAAATGTTCTGTCCATTTCTTGTTATTTGTTTTAATTTTGTCTTCTAATTTATTCATATTTAGTTCTTCTCTTATTAACTCATTTCGTATTCTATCTGCTCTTGTGCATCCTCTCACATTCCACATAAATAACATTTCCGCTGCTTGTATTCTAATAAAATCAAAGGATAGTTGTAGAACACAAGCAGCGGAAATGTCATTTCTGCGGAATGTGAAAGGATGCACAAGAGCAGGTATAATATGGAATGGAATGTAACGTAAATTACAATTAGAAGACAAAATTAAAACAGATAAGAAATGAACAGAACATTTAATGATAGTGAGTGAAGAAAGGATACCTAAGAGGACCTTCCTACATAACCCAAGAGGAGCACGAGATGTTGGCCGACCTCGCAGAAGATGTACTCCACTGATGACTTCGCCGGAACAGGCTGCATAGCCTAAACCATGAAGAAGAAGAAGAAGAAGAAGAAGAAGAAGAAGAAGAAGAAGAAGAAGAAGCCCAAGAAGAAGAAGAAGAAGAAGAAGAAGAAGCCCAAGAAGAAGAAGAAAGTGAAATGCTTTAAGAGCTGGATGCTATGCGATGCCTTTGAAATTCGGCTCTCTTTGCAAGGCCAAGAGATAAGAAAAGCTAATAACATATTGGCAAATTCAGGTCAATAATAAAGAAAATCTCGGAAATGGTTTACTCAAAAGAAAAAGTAAGCATTTCACATTTGTGTTTTAGTGAAATCCACATTTTTACTTTCTCCACTGGTAAGTAGAGGAAGTATTGCGTTCCACCCAAAAATTCGATGTCGAGATGTCACAGGAAATATATGTTTTGAGACCCCCTGAATCCAAGAAAAGGATTTTTAGAAAAAGGTCCGTGTGTATGTGTGTGTCTGTCGGTATGTCTGTCAGTCTGTGGACAGCATAGCTCAAAAACGAAAACTAGTTTAAAACCAAAGTTGGTATTTAAGTTTGTATTTAAAGGATGATTTTGAAGAAAATAGCCCCACCCTAAACTACCCGTTACATTTTTTTCCACACACTAAGTATAATAGCTTAGTGGTTAGAGGAGCTGGGCGTTAACCGGTAGATTCGAGGTTTAAATCCCGGTCATGGCATTCAATTTTTCAGTCTCACTCTACCCTTCCTAACAAAAAAAATTGCTTCCCAGAAAAATGAGATTTGAAATGGAAGGTGTACCCATTTAAAATGCAGAGGCGCACCACTTTAAAAATGGGATCCAAAATATGATTCCCCCTTCCTAGGGGATTAAGATTTCGTAGATATATTCCTTAAGGTATGGTGCATCTTTTTGCAATAATTTTTTTTTTAACCAAAAAAGCTAAAATATCACTTCGGTGTTCCCTTAAGCCTATTGTTAACACCTTTTCGTTTACAAAAGTTGCAGACCGTGGCTTGGTTCTATGTCAATAGAGCGAAACCAACCTTATGAAAATAGCACAGCCCGTTCCTTTCTACCACGCATGTGTCAGTTCTTTCATGTGGTCTGTCTAGTAATGCAGAACCTAGCTCTATAGGAGCAGATCTACTCCATATTGTTTAACACTTCCATGCCTCTTGTGTCCGCAATGGATACCGCCTCACATTTATAAATACTGTATAATGAAGCTGGTAAGTTTAGGAATAATAACTCCTCGAATAGACCTTATAAATAAAGTTAAAGTGATGTGTTGCACTCACATGACTTTCTCTACTTTTGTACTTATCATTTCTACGAACTCTTATTCCTGTATATTTTTGTGTTAGTTGAGATAAACATTTGTACAAATATTCTTATTGCTTATTCCCTTGTAGGTGCAAGGGAATATTAGAATACAGTAGGCTTTGAGAGATAGTCAAACCTTTTAAAGCTTTGAGATTCCATTCTCTTTGCACACTTAACGTATAAAAAAATGAACAACGATATTCCATTTCACGAAAGTTTTAAGTTTTCCGAAACTCACCCAAATGAAAAGGAATATCTCCGAAATGGTTCACCCTACAAGAAAATTTATTGAGGCATAAATTGTGTATTTTAGCAAGATCTACATTTTTGTATAGTATTATTTGGTTTATCTCTAACGGTTTACCAGTTATGCAAAAGTTATCCAGACTAAACAGGACTACATAGGTTATAGCCAGAAAATTCAAGATATATATTTCATTTTTTTTATAAAAATATTTCAAACATATGACATTTTAACCAAAATCTTTAGCCATTTTGAAGAAAACCTAAATTTTCGAAAAATTTTCCTTCAAAAGGGTAGTTAAGGTGGGGCTATTTTCTTCAAAATCTTTGTGTTGCATCCTTGAAAGACATTAAATTTAAACACCAACTTTGGTTTTTAACCCACTTTTCATTTTTGAGTTATGCTTTTCCACAGACTAACACACACACACACACACGCGCGCGCGCGCGCGCGCGGACTTTTTTTTTTTTTTTTTTTTTTTCAAACATATATTTCCGGTGAAGCCTCGACATCGAATTTTTTGGCAGAATACAACACTTCCTCTACCTACTATTAGAGAAAGTAAAAATACCTACATAATAATTGTAAAATATAGCTGTAATGCTATAATATCAATGCAAAACTAAAATATTGCTAGCTATATCCAGTAATAAGCGACTTTGGATCAAATTAGCCTTCTATAAGTAAAATGTATTAACAGCAGAAGTACTTTGAGCTATAAAATAATCTCTTTTTGTCAGTCTTTAGAGCGTCTCTCTGTTCATTCAATAACTCTGGTCTCATTAACTCTATCTGAAGGCTCATCGTTATATCCGACTCCATTACTTCGTCACAAAACGCAGTCCTTTGTAATTATCAGTCGTTCCTCTTCATCTCAATATCTTTCTTGGCCCAGTTTGCTCAAGTAGTCTGTATTACAAGCGATATTTCTCGTTACATTACCATTACGGCACGTGGCAGTATGTAGCATATGAAGCAACACGTTATACTGTGACAGTGAATTTAAATCTTGCGACATCATACATTAAGATACCATGTTTTTCTGTAACTCTGTCTTAGAAATGCTCTTGGTAATATCACCGGTACAATGCCTTTGCAACTCTGTTTCAAATGTTACTCATTCCCTAACCTTAGCAATACCAACCGGGGCATACTCTATGCCCAACTTCTGTAATATTTAAAATACTGTGTTTTAATTTTTTTATTAATGGCACACAGTTAATATTTACTGTCAATCACTGTTTCTATCACTGAGTTGCGTAATTGTTTCAAAGTTTTCATTGTTGGTCTTTTTGAGAAAATAAAATCTCAATAAAGAAATCCCACCGTTGGTATAGTGAGATTCATATAATACAAGTAAAAATTAATAGTTAAACAATGCTGAATATTACCTTAATAAACATTAAAAGAAGCATTTAAAACTAATAAATTTGTTTTAAAAGTTGCTCAGGTATTTTGTAAGCAGTAGTAGTCATAAGGTACCCCCCCCCCCACCCCTTTAGTGGTATAAGCTCTGTATTGATGGTTGGCATTTCTATGGTTAAAACCTAAACTGTCTGCCAACTGAACTATATAGGTTGTTAGGAACAGACGATTGTATTGGAAATTGAAGACAAGTAATGAAGAATATTGTATTAATATTTGCTTCATTTTTGGACTTATAATTTCACTTAAGAGCAGTATGTTTCCAGATTACATAGTAGCTCCAAGTAGACGAGCCACTGAAAACATGACGCAGAGTGGGCGGAACCAATGCAGTAACGCGGTAACGAATGCTATATTGGAACTGACTTCGAATGCTTTCTGCAAAGTAGCTTTATCTACGGCAGCGGGTCGCGCATTGAGGTATGAAGCAAAACGCATAATCTAACTCACGGAGGCTAGAAAAACTGCTAGACGAGGACCAAACAGAACTAACACGCCGAAGTGGATACATATTAAGGTACCATTTATTAAACTACCTGCATTTATAACCCTTAACATCTGTATTTACTAATTCAAGCAATTGCAGCCTTTTTTAATTTTTCTAAAAACCGATATTCGAACCCTTGAAAGCTTATTCATCAAGTTCATTACTTGTTATTTATCAATCAAAATTTGAAATCTGAATTTATTATTCTGGAATTTATAGAAAATTAACGGTTATTGTCACTTTTGGTTGTAAGAAAGCGAACTATAGAGAATTTGAAGAACGGTAACAATTCTGTGACACGACAGTAAATGCCCTCTATGCCTCTATTTTCCATATTTAGGTCTACGGATTAGTGGCCAAAATCTCAACTACATTGTGATGTTGGCAATATACAGAACATGTGTTCACCTGATATGTGGATACGTCAGGATGTAATTATTTTGAATCAAACAACGCAGACGCAACAGTCACAAATACATTTTGTAACGTGTTCACCAGGTGATGTGGTTAGTTTTCTTCTTCTAAAGATAGGATTTAGGAATACTTGAAGTTCACTTCTGGTTAGGAATTTAAGAGATGTATTCTTTCTGGGATAGGAGTAAGTAAGGAGAAAGAGCTAAGTCTTTCTCACAGAGAACCTGAGGTGGCTAGCAACACAGAGAAATCCGACGAGTCCAGTAGATAAAGATGTATTTAGGCAGCAGACATGTACGTGAGGAATCTAACAAAAGCCAGTTTTCCTAGCAAGAGTACAGTTTACATCAATATTTATATCAGGCCAATGTCAGTGTGCATCAAGTCATTGCGCATGTCAAGTGCCGTGTGTAGCTGTTAGCTCAGCACACATCGTGTGTAAATTTAGAGTAGGGGGTACCTAGTAATGACTGATTACGCGTATAACGCAATGCGTAATGACTAAAGGGTTCAAAGTATTAAGTCTTTCGAACCCAGTACTGGACCGATGTTGCGCAATAGTCTAAAGATTATCTGTCCCTCTGGACTGAGAATTTGTACCCTGACCTTGGCCTTTACACAAAAAACTTACAATACCTCTGTTGTACACCAAAATGAGTCACATAATTCTAATTTAATTAGTTCTCTTTAAAAATCGTTCTTTACATCCAGTGCTATACATTACAATTTTTATGATGCAAAGTTAGTAATAAATGTGATGAATTTACCCTTGTATTACTTTTTAATTAGGTATTGGGCTATAACACTAAATTGATCATGGCCACGAGCTGAAAGAGTAAGCGAACCAAAGAGTCTAAGTTAAACCATTCTTCAAAGTCTGGCTGCTGCGGGGGTGTGGCGTTGACAAGACGCTCCTAAAAGCTGAACGGAGACTGTATGTCAAGAACGCTTTGTCAAAATTGTGTAACATGTGGTAGTTTATTTGGAGACTGGGGGTTATAATGTCGCGTCGCGAGAAGTGATGTGTCTGGAGATAAATTGAACTCTGACGAAACAACCAAGTCTACGGCGGATTTATTTTTCACGTCAGGAATATAATCTTCATTACTCACACACTGACAGATATCGATTTGATAGGAATCGATACCCTTTCCGCAGTACGTCACGAACTTAGGGCTGACTTAGACGATAAATTTGATTTGGATGATCTTTTCATTTGACAATATTCCTAACTACTAACAGACGCGAAACAGACATAAACAATACTTCTGTAAAAAGTTAAAACTATAAGTGTAACTTTATTTAACTTGAATCATACACACATATGTAACACACAAAGCAGATCAAAATATCAATTTTTGTTGAGATATTACTTTATTTAATTTAAAATAGCAGCTAATATGCTAATAGAAATTGAAATAACTGAGTTTATCAAAAAGGGAATCAGTTGATAGTATAATTTGATGCACAGCTGATGATTTTCACAACAGTTGTTCGGAAATGATTTAGTTTTTATACCTTGTTTATTAATAAACATGATTCAGTGTACACGAAATGCCTCAATATACTCCCCACCAATGTCAATACACTGCTGCCTCCTGGGAACTTTATTATTGCATCACGAAACCATTGTTTTGGAGTACTAAGCACCCATGCGTGGGCTTATTGTTGTCATCTTGCAGCGCGACCTTCAAGCTATTGAAGAAAGACCTTCTCAAGTGTATGGTAGTAATTCGTCACCAGTTTCTCAAAAAATCAGGATCTTTATTCTGCATTTCCAATAGCCGACAACAGACTTCAGCTCTGGTTTCCTGTGCCAAGTCCTTGTACACCTTTTTGACTTCTTCCTCCACAAAAACCATACAGTCCAGTTTTGTTCATGATAGTCACCTTCGATCTTGTCATGCCTTTCTCTGCTTAACAACAAACAAGGGCTGTTCTTTCACTATAAACTGTCTTCGCAACTACCATCTGGTGTCTGCATGGTGTACTAGTTATAGGTTCACTGTCCTACCAGAGGACGTGCTCTTAGATGGAGCGGTATTTTTTAAACAGTGCAACAGAAGATTATTTCTGAATTCCTCGTATTAATTTTCCACCGTCTGAATAACATAAAACTCGCACAAAATTAAATTTTTCAGACGGTTGGATATATAGTAGCTCCAATAAAATAAACCCGAATAGAATTCAGATATCATTGAAAGCTTTGCGAGGCTGCATCCTAGCAAGATATGTTATATAAAACGTTTAAATAATGAGTTTTATGCTCCATTGGACTGTAATATCAAGCTAATAATATATCGGAAGTTCCTGCCTACCACAACAAATAGGTTGTTCTTTTTATCCCCTCGTGGTTCTATGCCATATATTTTACGAGAAAATTGTTATTTTATCTTCAGTTAAAAATTCATATAATGGGTGATTGCATCTCTCATTCACAACGTAACTAAGGTACAATCACGTATTTTCGTATCTTTCCTGGAAATATAGACCTGTGATGCGCTTGTGATTAGAAAATAAAAGAAAACCACTACCATAATTTGGTATACTAATTCTGCTTAAGTTTATCTTCTTAAAGGCAGTTTGTACCGAAAAATGTAACGATATACATTTTCTGAAGGTTATTGTAATACTTTAACGAATTGCTGTTGTGAAACTTGTATTCTGTTAAGAGCATAAACAACAGTTATAATTTAAAATACATACTATATTAAGTTTGCGTTTTGTTTACGTTTAATTTGCATTATGAATGGGCCCTTACTTTGTTGATTTTAGCACTTTCTAAAGAATGTCACAGATTCAAAATGGTTGAAAACTCCGTATTACCCATAAAGCTTAGAGCAATAATCCTCACTTTGTCTCTGAAAATATCAACACGATTTCTTCGTTTGCTTATTTAATAAATATAATTCAATTGTTGGTATAACACTGCTCTGCATAAAAAAATGTTTTAGACTGAATGCATGTACCCAGTCTTCTTGGGCTGAGTTGAATGGTGTAATCCGTTTTTTTTCTGTCACATCAGGTTGCCGAGAGAATCAAGACTTTGTTTCATAAAATTGGTTATCATGAGTCAGTTTGTATGTATCCCACACAAGGACTGTGAGTATTTTTAGTACGTAAATATGCCCATAGTGTTTATCACAGAATGATCCAAATAAGTTGAAAGTAGATGTTTTTATTGAACCTAAGATCAGTAAATTAATGTGTGACAACAATTTTGAGAATGCAGCAAGCTTGTCATAGCCAAAGATATAAAAAATTTCGTAGGTATCAGGAGTCCAGATAACAATATCGTTGTAAACACCATGTTGGAAGTTTTTTGAAAATTAGGATGTTACATGAGTTTGAAGTTACACTTACTACATGCTCATATCAACTCTAAATTAGAACAGTCGGTATTCAAAACTAAACTATCAAAAATTATTTTAAACAAATGCAGGACAGTGTAATCTGTGGACTTTAAATAATATCTGGACTTATTTCAGAAGTCACAACTCTGAACAAATTGTCTTTGGAACAACATTCCTTTGCTGATGCTACAAAAACTATGTGGTAGGCATTGGTTTTAATTATTCAATGGGAAGTTACAGTCATTACACAATGAAGAATGTGCAATACTTTTAATTACACCTACCTTCAAAGCAACGTCTCAAATCATGTAAATCCAAGTTATTATCATCTGTACTATTTAGTAATCAGCCCTAGGAAATGTTGCGTCAACAACCGAAAATGCAAAGCATCTCGAATAACATCGACGAATACTCCGTGGCTACAGTTAAAACACACACACAGTCCGAGGGGAGGAGGGAAAGGGAGAGGGAGATCGGGAGGGAGCTATGGAGTAGATACTAATAATATGGATGTAACAAAATCAATTAACAATTCCCAGTTTGGAACAACAAAATGACATAACTACTTCGAATTCTATGCAAATGCTCTTACCAACTGAGATATCGTTTCCCTAAACGCAACATCGCCCATTTATTGTAAGGTTCAAGGTTGGAAACTTCACACTTTTTGAAAAGAAAGAAAACAATGCCACGGAACTTTGGCGTTGACATTTTACGCCATGAGCCACCCAAATAAGACACACGACAAGCATAACATCCATCTCGCTCGTCTATCCAGGAGAACCTTCCAGGCGATTTCAGTAGTTTTCAAATGCTTTGCCTTAAAAATATTTGCAAAAGCCGCGTATCAGTCGATTGAAGCAAACCTGGTAATTTCTAGAGTTTTGAAGCTTTAAAAGATTTGGCCTACTGTATTCCCATATTCCTCTTGCCCCTACAAGAAAATTAGCAATAACATAATTTCCGAAAATGTTAACATGAAGAAGATAAAGGAATAAGAATGGTTACTCTTCTCTCAAGAATAGAGAAAATCTTGTGAGTGCAATACACTACATTATTTATTCATTTTTATTCCTAATGGTATTTCGTCTTTTAGTTTTCTAAGAGTGTCGTCCATATTAATGTTTAATAACAGCGGAGATAAACAATATCCTTGTCTTAAACCATTATTAATTATGATAGGTTGTGATAATCGTCCATTTGCTATCGTCAGTTCATAAAGCGTAGGCCTAGTTACATATGAAAGGAAGGACTTTGTTGAATGTCCAAAGGCCTGTGTTTAAACCTTAGCTGCAGCACTGTATCTGTTTGTAGACAAACTGCCTGTGATATTGTGTAGGTAGTTGCATGTTATTGTCGCCCTTAACTTAGGAAGTGAATTGAGTGAACACGGTATACATATGTATGTAAAACCGATGATACCCGCAAGTTTAGTTTGAGGTGGATTATGCTGTCATCTAGGGCTTGTATTCGGTACCAAGACTAATTAGTTGTGGTGACACTATCTTGCCGTTGTGTTAATTATGTATACGTTCCCATTCACGATTTGCTAAGCAAATAAGAGACGTTCTCTGCAGAACCGCATGCGATTTGTGTGTTCTAACAAAGCTTTACGTGCAGGAAGCGAGCATCCAGGCAACCTCGGATTACGTTTATACAACTTTTTATGTTCAACTACATGCTGCTTAGGCGCAGAAGAGCTGCTCATTTGCCCAATGCAGAAGGTGGAAAAATAGTGCATGAGCACATAGTTAAGATAATGTATCTCTTTTTATTTACCATAAAAGCTGGTAAGTTGACAGTCGTTCAAGGGGTGATGTGAACGACACGCATTCAGAGGTCACAGATTTAAATCCCCTGGACCAACAAAGCTGAAAAAAGCATTTTTAAAAAGCGAGGTGAGTGCTGTGTTGGATAATTTCCTATCATCCTATTCCACACTTATTTCATTTCCTCTCTGCCATACCTGGCTGATCACCGATTCTGGTTCTATTATGGTGCAAAGTTCGGTTTTTTATTTCTGAAAAGAAAGAGTGGGCCTCTAGGGCATTATGCACTGCAACCCGAACGACCAGAATACATCAATTGCACTCTCTTCCTTTAAATAGTCAAGATCTTAGGCTCCTTCGTGAAGTTTTCCAGTTCTTTTGGCATTTATTCCTTGAAATTCATGCAATTGCTTGGTTTCGCGATTGAAGGGGTTTAACTCTGAAGACTGGGAGCACATCACAGTGACATAATAGATGAGCATCAGTCTCATCCTTCTTCTACATTTCGGATCAACTGCTTTGTCGATTTGTAAAGATATTCATATAGCTGACAGTGTCCTCTTATTAGTCCCAATGAGTGATTATACTCATTTTGAGTTGTTCGTTTCTCTTGCGCTTGTTTGCATCTTTAATAAGAACTTTTGGGTGCCTATTCCATAGAAGGGATTCCTAGTATTATGTATTTTTACTTTCTCTACTGGTCAGTAGAGCAAGTGTTGTATTCCACTCAAATATTCGATGTCGAAATTAAAAATGCAAAATGTGTTGCAATATATGGATTTTGTTTCAAATGAGATGGAAAAAACCAAATGAGTATATATTAATTTAATGTTTGCTTTAGTGCAACGAAGGTTGGATAGAGGCAGTTGGAAGAAAATGGGGAATAAAGCTCTTTTTTTTCCAAAATCTTTGTGAACTTTTTAATTATGTCACCGATAGCCGAAAATTTTAACATATTTGGAGATTTAAGAGAAGAATGGATATATTATTTGGAATAATATGCAGAAAAATAAAGATACAGGCAGTCTGCAATGTATTTGGGATTCTATCTATACGTGACGTTTGTAAAATATTTCACTAAGTGCAGATTAACTGTGACACCTCTGTACCGCAGTGGTAACGCTTCTGCACCTGACACGGAGGACCCGGATTCGATCCCCGGTATCGGCGTGGGGATTTTTCCTCTGCTGGGAGGTCTGGCACGGGGTGCATTCAACCTCGTTAGGTCCTGGAGGGGCCAATTGAAGATCTAGTTCATAAAGACCGTATGTTTCGAAGGCCGCATAACCTGCCGGGAGGGCATAGGGCGCTGACCTCGACCCGCCCTCCTCATGACACCTGTAGTGGCCAAAGGTGGGGGACGCAGCGGCCGGGTGGTAAGCCTTGGCCCGCGAAGGGCTGTTGCGCTAGGAGTTTCTTTTATTTACTTTAAGTGCAGATTAAGTAAAATGACTGAACAATGTATTGGACATGTTCTATTGTTTCATTCAACAGAGCATTTGACTTATGAACTAGCATTATTTCCAGTCAATTTTGTGTATTTTTTTTTATTTATTATTGTAGTTTTCAATCTGAATTGCTCCTTTTTGTTTATTGTATTTTAGCCTGTAGCAACTGTATTTCTCTCTGTATTGCCGTAAGCATATGATAACCTAAAATATTGCGCACTTTAATGAATGCGCCTTTATTTTACTACTAATCCTTTACAAATGTCACTTCAATGTTAAATTAACGTTATGTCCAAAGGAATCATCTGTTAAAGGTTTTTCTTCAGAATAATACTGTGACACCGGTCGTGACGCACAATAAAGGACGGTCAGGGCCGGGCGTCCCACCCCACTGCTCAAGGTAGGCTGCCACGCACCACTGCTTGTGAATACGTGACAACAATCAGCGGCCACACAAAGGGTTTTCTAGATTATTCGAGAAGTGTCCGGTAGCTGGCATAATTGTAGAGGTTTGAGAAACGTCCATGTTACGTCATCCTCGCTATATAAGGAGACGAAGCGACGATGGGATTAGTAGTTACAGGAGTTAGTCAGTTCTTAGTTTGTGTGTGTGTGTGTGTGTGTGTGTGTGTGTGTGTGTGTGTGTGTGTGTGTGCGTGCGTGCGTCCGTGTGTGTCGTCGTGAAAGCAGATAGTGAAGCAGCTAATGAGTGTTCAGCGATCGTATCGTAAACGTTAGTGTTTGAGACAGAGCAAGCGAAGAAACGCAGAAAAGAGTGAGTCTAAGTTATAAGAAGAAAACAGTTGTGAGTTTTATCACGAAGGATTGCAGACTGTGTTAACATCAGTTAAAGAGAACTGTGTATTTGTGCAAAAGTTTCTGGATGAGAGTAAAGTGACAGAAGAGTAACTTTCGTTGGTTTTGTCACAATATAAAATGCTACAAAACATGCCAAATTAAATATCAGAATACTAAATTTCTATTTCTAAATGCTAAAAATCGTCAACATTACATATGAGTAGTACCTTCTCTAACATATGACATTATATATTCAGCTTGTTAATGTATTGGAATTTCTAGTGATTGCATTTTCGCATGCTGCGAGATTAGCTTCATTACTGCCAGAGCCGCTGACGGCGATATTTTAGCCGCTATTTATTGCAGCGAATTAACGCAGCCACTCGTGCTCGGGCTTTTGAACTAACTGGGCGACAGCGATAACAAAAGAAGTCACTTTCACAGTTGGGGCACCCACGTATAAGATTAAATAACTTTTAAAACACAGGCGTAGCAAGTTGCTGTTCGCGTCAGCGCATGCGCGAAGCCGGCAAAGCAATAAGTGCACATATATCAGACAGGCGGGAGGCGGGACTAATTGCCGGCAGCGCAATAAACTGTTGTAGCCAAGTACCATGTCTTCTCAAGTTCTCGTTACGCCTTTGCGAGAGTAAATTACACTTTCTTGCGGAAAGTCATATCGACAATACTGGGAGTCGGCAGGCGCGAAATAAGGAGCTAACGTCCTTACCAGTCCTAAAACAGATGTTCCAGATTACCTAGTGCGATCCTTTCCCTTTCTATTCATCTATGACTTGATAACCCAGTGAACTTCATAGTTTATCACCTACAATTGATTTTATTGTAACTCTTCATAAGTTTATCAATCATAATCAACCTTCCAACTCTAATTGATTGAAATTGATAATATCAGAGTATCGTAGGTTGTTGTTTGGTTTTTAAATGAAACTCTTTGTAATTCAAATTAATTTAATGTATTTTATTTACATGAAAGGTAATTGCACTTAAGATTCGATGCAAAGGTTTCTGGCAGTCTACATTGGAAGCTTGCCCTAATTCCTCGAGTCCTGCTGAAACAAAATTCAATGAATTCTTTTTTTAATTAATTAATTTATTTATTTATTTCTAAGCCTGCAAATTCAATGTACCTTAGTATTCTCCTCCTGCCTCCTTCAGTCGGAGGGTGAATCACCTATGGCGTGTAGAAGTCACAACAAGACACTCAGTATCCTTTGTCGGACACAAAAAGGCGATTCCATGGCAGTTTCTAAGTCATAACCTAAATTTTCGGGAATGTCCTTAAAACCTCTTCATAATGTTTGTATAAATAGTAAACAGTAAGAGAGACAAAAGCTTACTAAGTATAAAATGTGGATCTCGTTAAAACAAGCAATTTATGTCCAATACTTATTCTTCCTTTTGAGAGAACCATTCCCGAGAAATTCTGCATTATTTGTTTGAATTTGTGAACAGCTACAATTTTCTCAAATAGAAATTGTTATTCGTGCTTACTTTCTCTACTACGTGTGGTAGTACAAGTATTACATTCCACCCAAAAATTCGATGTCGAGATTTCACCGGAATATATGTTTTGAGCCCCCTGAACCCCCCCCCCCCCAAAAAAAAAGAATTTTTAGAAAAAGGTGTGTGTGTGTGTGTGTGTGTGTGTGTGTGTGTGTGTGTGTGTGTGTGTGTGTGTTTGTCAGTCTGTGGACAGCATAACTAAAAAATCTGATGTGTTGCACTCACATGACTTTCTCTACTTTTGTACTAACCATTCTTACAAACTTATTCCTACATCTTCTTCGTGTTAGTTAAAATAACCATTTGTACAAAGTATCTTATTGCTTGTTTCCTTGTAGGTGCAAGGGGAATGTTAGAATACAGTAGGCTTTGTGCGATAGTCAAATGTTTTAAAGCTTTGAGATTTCCTTCTCTTTCCACACCTAACATATAAAAAAATGAACAACGATGTGCCATTTCACGAAAACAAGTTTTCCGAAACTCACACACATAACAAAGAATATCTCCGAAATGGTTCAACGTACAAGCAAATTTATTGAGACATAAATTGTGTATTTTAGCAAGATCTACATTTTTTGTATAGTATGATTTGATCTATCTCTAACGGTTTACCAGTTATGCAAAAGTCGTCCAGAGTAAATACGACTACAGGGGCTATAGCCAGAAAATTCAAGATATACATTTCATTTGTCATTAAAGTATATCAGACATATGGCATTTTGATCAAAATCGTTAGAGCCATTTTCAAGAAAATCAAAATTTTCAGAAAATCTTCCATGTAAAGGGTAGTTTAGGGTGGGGCTATTTTCTTCAAAATCTTCGTGTCGCATCCTTGAAAGACATTAAACTTAAACACTAAGTTTGGCTTTTAACCGACTTTTCGTTTTGGAGTTAAGCGGTCCACAGACTGACAGACAGACACACAGACTGACACACAGACACACACACGGACCTTTTTCTAAAAATGCTTTTTTTATATTCAGGGGGCCTCAAAACATATATTTCCGGTAAAATCTCGACATCGAATTTTTGGGTGGAATACAATACAATACAATACAACACTACTTACCAGTAGAGAAAAATAAAAACGAAAAGTCGGTTAAAAATCAAAGTTGATATTTGCATTTAAGGTATTTCAAGGATGCGACAGGAAGATTTTGAAGGCAATTCCTCAGCTCTAAACTACCCTTTACATGAAAAATTTTTCGAACATTTTGATTTCCTCAAAAATGACAACGATTTTGATTACAACGTCATATGTTTGAAGTATTTTTATGGCAAATGAAATGTCTATTTTGAATTTTCTGGCCCTCGCCTATGTAGTCCTGTTCACTGTTGATGACTTTTGCATAGCTAGAAAATCGTTAGGAATAGACCAAATCTTACTATAAAAATGTAGATCATGCTAAAACACACAATTTATGTCAAAATAATTTTTTCAATTGAACCATTTCGGAGATATTCAGTATGGCATACTTGGAATACTTACTTTCGTCAAATGGAAGATCGTTATTCATTTTTTATATCTTAGCCGTGCAAAGATTTGACAATCGCTCAAAGCCTAATGCATTCCCCTATTCCCCTTACACGTACGAGGAAATAAACAATAATTGTACGTAGGTATAACCACAATATGACTCAGCACGCTTAAAGTGGGAGGAGGTAAACACAATCTCCCCTTTTTCGGAAATGTTGGACATCGCTACGCTAGCTGAGGACGACTCCTTTCCTCTGATTGCTGTTGGAATTTCAGTCAATCCGAGCTCGTCTCTACATTCAACTGTCTGCGTCCAATTCTCGCATTACCCCCTGATCAACCTTTGTAAATGAAAAATCCAAAAATTGCAGAGAGACAAGAGGTGAACGGTTAAAAACAAAGAATAAAAGGATTATGCCCTACGGCACCCAATAAAAAAACTAGATGTAATTGTCATTCCGCGGGGCTTACCCGCGCTGTACTTTTTACCTGTGTTGCGTCAGTCATTCTTCTCTCTTTTTAAATGAAATATTTGAAGCGCACTGCGATACCACCTGTCCCTCCACAATGCATATTGAAGGCAATGCTTTTTGATTGTGTAGCAGCTTTAACATGGAATTTATTGATAATCTCTGCCCTTGTTTTTGTAAAAAAAGAAGAAAAAAGTCATTTTATGAACAGTTTTGTTCCTTTTCGCGATCCGACTTTATATCAAATTAACGTTGCAATAAATGTGTCCCATAAGCTCCGCAGGACTGCAGTGACCTTCTTGCGTCAGAGCTAGGGATTTTCAAATAAAATAAAGAGTAAATGCACGGATAAAAGTACGAAGAGTAGGGAAAGCGCATTATCATCCATTTCTGCGTTAGTGCTCGTAACTTCATACACACGCAGTTCAAATAGCACTGCAAGGCTACTAAATTTTTATCTTCCAGATATTTGTTGAGCACTGGAAAGAGTGGATTTTTGGAGCATCAGTTTAGGAGCTCTTTAAACATTCCAAAAGAAATAATACAAAAGGCAGTTTCTAAGGCAGCACCATTCTATTGTTTTACAGCAGTTGTTGAAGGTTTTGATTTCTTGGTGTAGTGAGAATATGGATACTGCCGTATGTCGGGGTCATCGTTTAGATTTTTAGATTAAGCACTTTGGGCCCTCGGGGGTCATTTGTCCGTTCATTTCATTAATTCATAGATATTGCTAGTTGACAATTTGCATAGCAGGTCTTATGTATATATGCACAACTTCTCTATAATTATTCTGTATACCATATGGTCAATTTAAAACCCCATTTTCTGAGAAGTGGAGTCAGGACCGAAAAATTCAATGGTATAACCGAGATTTGAACCAAGGATCTTCCGCTTATCAAGCGGTTGCTTTAACCACCAAGCGACCATGACTAAGTTGCCAGTATGACATCAAATTCCCATGTGATTCGAATTTAATGTCATACTGGCAAGTTGGCCATGACAGCTAGTGGTTAAAGCAGCCGCTAGAAAAGCGGAAGATCCTTGGTTGAAATCCCGGTTATGGCATAGAACTTTTGAGTCCTGATTCCATCTCTTAAACATTGCCCATGCACGGCTTGTGTGTCTAAAAACACCAGCAAATAAGCTTGTTGGCATAAATAAATAATAACTCCATTTTCTGTTTACCGTATTTTAAAAAGAAATACTGTCCAAAATACATTCAGATGAAGCAAGCAAGCGGGTGACAGTGAGTGAGTGAATGAGGTTTAACAACCTGTCGATAACTAAGTTATTTAGACCTGAGATAAAGCATTTTGCACAGAATTAAGGAACAAACATGTTTACCTTAGAAATATATATTTTATCTACAATATAAAATATGTTATACCCCTGTGCAATGATTTGTGAACATTTATTTAAATATTTAGAATAACTAATTTCTTTATGTTTTGGTCGTCTTCTTAGCGCGATCGTAGCCCTGCTGCTTACCAAGCGGGGGACACAGGTTCGATTCTCGGTACCGGCGAGGGAATTTTCTCCCTCTGGGAGACCTGGTTCGGGATGCACTCAGCCTCGTTAGGTTCCTGAGGGCCAATTGAGGATCTGCTTGATTGAAAAGTAGGGGCTGGGAGGGACCGACGTGCTAACCGCGTTTCACTTCATGAGGCCTGGTGGATAGAGGTGGGGACGCAGCGGTCGGGCGGTAGGCCTTGACCCGGATGGGCTGTTATACTATGAAGTTACGCTTTCTTTTATTCATTTATTTATTTTCAATATGTATTTATGTATATGGTGAATTAATTTGTGAAGAAATGCATTTTGTCATATATAGTTTGCACTTGTTCTCACAAGTGGAAATTAATTATTTCGGAATGTCAAAACCTATACATAATAATGTACTTCAAAAGTACTATGTTAGGTAATTATTTTGTCTACTAGGTTTGCACTGAATAATGAGTATCTATTTTATGCCGTACTGTGACTAGATGCTTACATGTTGATACAGGGTTAAGTGCAGGCATCTTATCCATTTTCTTTCGTACTACCCAGTCATCCGTACACTCGTAACTGCAAGCGTCAGGGCCGAGCTCTGTGTATGGGCTAATGCCGTCAACTTCATGCTTCGCTCACACCTGCGTTTTGTACATGAAGTGTTTCCCCTTCACTTACTCAGGTAATTCAGAAGCAGAGAGCGTTGATTTTGAGTCCCATGAAAGCGCCATAGCTCGGGAAAGCAGCTGGAGGCAAATCGGCACCCCCTTCTTTTTTATAAGGTTCGGCATCACTGGGATATTACCGCACCATCTAATAGGCTTCGGAACACAACGCGGCAGATTTGCCTACCCACAGCGACTCGCGACTGGTTCTGAGGCGGCTTATTTTTAAGCTCTCTAAAGAAAATGAAAAGTATTGAGGCTTAGAATTCCGATCTTTTATATTTGTTGGAATAAATAGGAACGTTTAGTAAAAGGAATGGCATGTATTTGAAATCTAGTAAAATAAATCACAGTTTATGGAGTGCACCCGTGTTCTAGGGCGATTAAGTAAATATAAAGCGGAGTAAAGAAGATAAAAAGTTCGAAGGTATACGAAGATTAAATCTACTCACTTATAAGGTAGCTCTAGCTTTTCCATCGTCAACGTCTGCAGACGAGAGTTTCCAGCAACCACGACTGAGTTAGAACCGGTACAATAAGCAGTAAAAAAAGGTAAGCAATTGAAATCATGCCTTAGACGGTTGAAGTCACATTAGATAGAGAACATCTGAACGTGTTTGTCATGTAGCTTTTGTTTTGCCCGTGACGTCATGCACCTAGTGTAAACGTCTGTGCGTGATTGTGAATTAGCTTTGCGGAAAATTATAAATTAATTTAGTGCGTTAACACAATCATCTAGGACGTTGATTTGCGAGCTGTTGTAAGAACCTTGAGAAGCGCTAGTAGAACTCAAAGTGAAACAAAAATATTCGCCAAAATACGTTAAAAACAGTATGGAATTGAAAATTGAAAATTGAATCGTATGAGCGGAATTATACAAAACGTAAAATTAAAGAAAGCTTGCGTCAAAAGGAAACTAAACCTAAAAGGCCCAGTGCTGAGGGACTGCGAGAGTTACGGTAGCACCGAAAAGAAAGTGAAAGAAGGGCGCAAAGCAGCAATGTAGGTGTCCCATCGGGCGTACAGCGGCCACCGACATTCCAAGCGTCCATGGATCAATTGCAGACGTCATTGGAAGGCAATACAGAGAACAGTGACATTTATTGTGTTTTGTATACTTTGTCCTTAGAGAGCCTCATGATGGGGGAAGAGGGAAGTAGTTAAATAAACAATAATACTACCCTGCATAACTATTGTACTAAAGAGAATAATGATTAAAGTATATATTCACTTGTTATGATGCTCTCCCGACATTTTCACGTAAACTCTACTGCGTGGACCTTGACTATGCCTTCGCTTCTTTTGGTACAGCCTTTATAATCTACAATAGTTTACACATTGTTGTCCTTAGTATATCAATGAAGATCTCGGAGAAAATTATAACTTCAGCACGCTTAATCGAAGAGGCAAGTCTGTAAGATGGAGTTTATCCCAGTTTCCATCTGACATTTGAAATGTCGAGTTTGTATTCAAAGATTTGTTCAACTGCGAAGAGACATTTTATTGGAAATGTTCTATTTTTCTTGTCTAGTTTTAACGCAGATTCTGTATTCCAAATGGATTTTGAAGAACAGCTACGAATATTACGTTTAAATAATTGGTAAAAATCCCCCGAGAATTGCACTAGAGGGAAATTTTGTAAACCACATTAGGTTCTTAAATTACTTCTAAATATTTGCTCTCGCATACATACACTGACAGATTGTCCTATGCTCCAAAATAACCTTTCTAATTCACAATTGTATTAAAACAAATAAACGTTTTCTAAACCAAGCTCCGAGTAACTGCTTTGTTTTTCATATTTCTAAGTTGCAACAATCACGGTAATCGCACTAATTTACTAGTTAATCTCTTGTTTAATACTTGCTACATTTATCCGAACAAACAACAATAATATGGAGCAAAGCCCGCAATATGGAATAAATGGTGAAGGGAGGATATTGGTAAATCCTCCAATAAATGGGCTAATATTGGAAAAGGGATGTTGTTTAATGCCAGTTTAACACAATATTAGGGAATGTCGCACGAAGAAGAGAAATCTGTGTAGAAACATGTAAAATCACTGGTAATTATTCCCACAAATGCCTTCAATATTGAGTTTGGATGACCAGAGGCAGCTTTCTACTATCGTTCCCTTCCCCTCTCTTTCCATTTATCGCATTTAAATGCATATTTCTATAAGCCTAAAATTAATGGCAGCCATTAAAATTTTAAAAAACTAAACCTATATCTAGTGCCGTAATCGGAATAATTTTGTCCCATTAGGGTAACTTTGGTTGAATTTTGAAAGAAAAGATTTGTTTTGAATATCATACCTATTTGTAAACTAGATTATTTGATTGTAAATTTTGTAACCTGTTTTTCCAAAGTTGTACAATGTTTACAAATTGCTGGTGATTTCCAGTTATCTTGCTACGATACTAACTTTTAATGTAGTTCATTTTTGAAAATGTTTATTCACGGATATAAGTGACGCCAAAGACTGTCATTAAACTAGATGCAAACAAACGTAATCTCAGATACTCACAGCTAGGTAGAGACCTAAATAATTCCCACCCTTCTTTCTCGGAAAATTTTATGCTCGTGGAATTCTACAATGGAAGTAGTTTCATATTTTGTAGTTCGTGTGAAGCCTCATTGACCGCCTCCGTAGCGCAATTGATAGTGCGCTACCCTCTGACGTGGAATACCCGGGTTCGATCCCCGGAGATTTTATCCCCTCCGGCATGGGGTGCACTTAGCCTCGTTAGTCCCGCGGGGACCAATTGAGGAGTTACTTGATGGGAAAGTAGCGGCCCCAGGTCGTGAAGACCGCATAACTGGCCGGAAGGGTTCGGGACGCTGACCATGTACCACCCTCCAGTACAGCACCCCACCAATGACGTCTGTAGTGGGCCGAGGTGGGGGACGCAGCGGCTGGGTGGTAAGGCTTGGCTCTTCATGGACTTTAGCGCCAGGACTTAGTTTCTTAGTGGAGCCTCACTACATGGAAACTTCAAAAGTGCAAAATAATTGGATTTTGGATTTAAATTGTGAACAGAATGTGTCGTAAAATTGCTTCAAAAGTTCGTTGTATTTTTTGTGAACACAGAGCGTAAGCAAGGGAAATGGTATAAATCTATCCTATTCTCCTATACATAAAAAACAAAAAGAATATCACAAATACCAAATGGTCTACTAAAGGTAGATAATCCGCGCTTGGCTACCTATTGTTCGACGCAAAGCAGGTGTAGGTAAATCTCATATTGGCCTTGTTTTTCTTTTTCTACTGCCTAGAAAAGTAAGGGTAGCTTTGTATTCCACTCAAGAAGTTCTATCGTATATTTTAACCGTAAAAAGAAAAAAGAAAAATATATGAAAAACGTAACACTAGATGAGGAAAGCTAATAATTTTAAAAGTGAAAAATATGATGTGTTACATTTGCATGACTTTCTCTACTCTTGTACTATTTCTTGCAAGCTCTTATTCCTTTATCTTCTTTGTGTTAGTCGAGATAAACATTTGCAGAAACTATCTTACTGTTTATTTCCTTGTAGGGGCAAGGAGCTTTGACCGATAGTCTTCTTCTTCTTTACCTGATTACCCTCCCCCTATGTACGACTTACTGCCCTGGGACTTACAAGCCAGGGGGAGTAGAGGTACCTAGAGTGAAAACCTGGACGTGGGTAGTCAGACAAGCACCAGTGAGGGAGAGGATGATATGAAATGCAAGCGAAATCGATGAATGGGAAGGTGATGATGGAGTAATTGGTGGAATGAGTGGCGGGGAAAACTGGAGAGCCCGGAGAAAACCCGCCCATACGCCGCTTGCTCCATCACGAATACCACATGCGGGTCTCTGGGATCGAATCCAGACCACCTAGTTGGTAGGCGCACGGTCTAATCGCTCGGCCACAGCGTCACCTTGAGCCATAGTCAAATGTTGTGAAGCTGCTTGCCATATGAAGACTCTAAAATTCTGTTCTCTGTGCACGGCCAAGAGATTAAGTGAATAACGACCTTCAATTTGAGAATAATATAAGTATTGCAAACCTCACACAAATAACAAGGAATAGGAATATCTCTGAAATGATTCACTCCACAAAAAGGTTTATTGGCATAGAAATTGTGTGTTTTAACGAGATCAGTATCTTTTGTATAGTAATATTTGCTCTATGTTATCCGTAAATCATTAAGAATAAACAGGACTGCATGAGCTATAACCAGAAAATTCATTTGCCGTAAAAATACCTTAAACATATGTTACATATAGTTAATGAAAATCGTTAGTCATTTTTAGTAAAATCAAAATTTTCGAAAAAAATTTTTATGTAAAGGGTAGTTTAAGGTGGAGAAATGTTCTTCAAAACCTTCGTGTCGCATTCTTGAAAGATAAACTTAAATATTAAATTTCGTTTTTGAACGACTTTTTTTAGTTATTCTGTTCACGGGCAGACACACACACACACGCGCGCGCGGACCTTTTTCTAAAATGTTTTTATTTAGATTCAGGGGGCGTCAAATTACAAATTTCCGGTGGAATCTCGACATAGAATTTTTGGATGGGTTACATTACTTCCTCTATTTATTATACGTAGTAGAGAATGTAAAAATATTTGACTACTGCGATAAAAATACTACGATAGAACAGTGTATTATTAGAAATGTTTTTATTGACATGATATCCACACCCTTTTCAAATAGTTTCATTTGTTGCTATTCTCTGCATAGGGTACTCACACATGCGAAGATTGCTTTTAGCTATCTTTACTGCTTAAAACAAGTTCTTGCTATTTTGAATCATCTGTAACGTGTAACGCACTTTTATTACTACACTATATTAACATAGCTGTACATTATTGCTCCTAAAAGTAACTAGTTAAGGAATCTGTCATTTGGTTCAGCTTTAAAGCTGTGTAGGTTAAATTAAAACAAACAATATTTGCATATAGTAATATTTAAAGAGCAAAGATTGTTTGCTTTTACACTGTATTAAAAAGTTTGCTTCATTTTCTGGATGAAAGAGGAACGAAAGATAAAGTTAAAAGAGAGTTGATTCACCCATTTCTTGTGAAATCCAGTTTTGCACGCCGCACGAGTTTAAAAGTTAACCTAATCAAGGACTTGAAACCGTCCGCCATTGACCTCGTAACAGAGTTGGCAAAAATTGCCAAGAGTTCTGCAGATTATTTCGACGCTGATGCCGTTGCTGCTGAAATAGACGTCTTGTACAGTAGTTAAAGGGTAGCAGACTTTGGTTGCTCTCCCATCTCGTCACCTGCATCGAAAAAAGTTTCCCAGTACGGTGGAAAATAAACTTCAGAAACGAATGTTGCTAAGTTCTAGATTTCGCACTTTAGTAAATATGGAACGCACAGATTTGCAAGGAAAGCCCATTGTATGTTTAATTCATCTATGTTTTTCTCCATGTCTTAAGTTTAATAATTGAAATATTGCAGGGAACTGCAGTTTCAAGCAAATTTGATTATTGTACTTTCCCGGTCTTCAGCGTAGCTTTTTTATCCTTTTCCATGGAATCTAGGGACCTAGAAGTCAAGACAACATCGTCTCACTTCTGAAGCACTCCTACATTGGTTGATCCTTCTAACAATGATCCCGCTTCTTTCTTACACATAACAATGACCTTGCAAGAACTAATCTTTTCCTAGTTTTCTTTGCGCTCCTTTGCGTCCATTTCTTCTTGCAGTTAAGTTTGAGATATTATGATGAAAAATTCTTCTTCTTCTTCTTCTTCTTCTTCATTTCATGGATTAAGCTATTGCCTGTTCCGTCCTCACAATGAACGCCTAAGTCTGTCTTTCCTTTAGGTGCATATTGGAAAGCGAATTTTGCCAGTCTGGTATTCATCTCTCAACCTATTCAAGCCACCTCGTTCTGTATCTATCCATTTTGACTTGACAGCTTCCACTTGTAATTCCTTTCCTATTTCTTCATTTCTAATTCTGCTCTTGTGTCCTTTGTTTGCCTCAGAAGTCTCATCTCGCAACTTTGTATTCCACTAATTATCCTTTGTCTTAGTACCCAGCTTTTGTATCCTAAAGTAACGTAGGGACTTTATTGCTATGGTGTCATAAAATGCTATTCTAATTTCAAGTCTTCGTTTGTTTTAAGGTATTGTGTATTGCTCATTAACCCGTTGTCTGTATCTTTATCCTTTTCATTCCTAATTTCACATCCTAAATAATCGAAGGAGAACACTCGTTCAAGCACTTTGTCATCAACGACTATTTTCAACCTTTGTGAAACCGCAAACACAAAGGTTCCTGGTTAAATTGTCCACAGAAATGGCTGTAGAGGTTCTGAAATTCTCTATCTAAACATTTTGGAACAAACTTTTGAAATACCACAGGAAGATACCTCTGGAGAATTGTAAAACATGACGTTCTATCAACATCAGACTCATATCATACTACTGCTCCTTGGTTTGGTCCATTAAGACTTTTGTGCTAAGAGGATGGAATGAATCCTTAATATGGATCTTAGCCCAGGGGCAACTTTTCTTACTGACTTGGCGGAATAATTTAAAGCAGAGCTTCGCAAAGGCAACATTCCAGCAAAATGCTAGATACGCATTTTCGTCTTTGGGCTGCTGAGATCTTGTTTGCTTTTCCCTAAGGGCTCTCGCTTCTTAAATCTTTACACAGAACTTGCGTTTGTTCAGCGCTTTCTGCATTGTAGAATGTGTATCTCAAAACAGGCAGATAAGTCCGTTTTCATAGGAAATGTCAATAATCTGGCATTGTGGAAACACTCTAGGGATCATTCTGTTGATGCAGAGCTTCTACGTGAAGGTTAAGTAGAGATATGCATATGTAGAACCAAGACCTTTTTATTCCATGTTTTCAAGTGCTTAATCGCTGGTGTGTAGATTAATCATTTTAGAACATTTTCTACAATTGCATAATTGATGGAAAATTGTGTTAATAACATAGTACTCACTGTTATCATAATGCAGTATTGCTGAAAATGATAGGTATTAATTTGGTAATAATGTGAATTAATCTTCGACAGGACTCAACTGTTTAAAACAAGGCTACAATTATGCTCCAGGTATGAAACATCAAAGTATTTGCACAGAACTCATAAGAAATAAAATAACGACCATTTATGTTTCATCGTCATCATCGCCACTAGGGACCGAACCTTCATACAGGAAACAAAACGTTACGGAGTTTCGATTATAGGAAGTGGGAGGGGGGGTCAGTCTGTCACATAATCACAGCACAGAGGGGGTGAGGCACAGTCGACCCAACAACGTTGTAGATAACGTTGTTGTTATCATTTGCAGCAAAATATTCACTCCCAAATTATTCTGTAAGTTCAGCAATACATGAATATTTCAATTTTCGTGCTGGAGGCATTTTACTGTGCGTATGGAACTAGTGAATACACAACAGAAACGCTATGCACTGCAGGCAGTGAGTCCAGTTTTTGTGCTGTCACTGTACGCGTGCAATGACGTCACGCTCTGTGCAGGTGGCAGGGAACTTGGGATTGCCTCATTTCCTGATAGCTGTTCGACTCATCATCATCATCATCATCATCATCATCATCATCATCATCATCATCATCATCATCATCATCACCATCACCATCACCATCACCATCACCATCATCAGCTTCAGGAATGAAGCCTCATACGGTTTGTACCGGTCTCATTTCTTTTAACATTACTGATCCTCATTGGTCTTTGATCTATCAGCATTTGTTTTTCCCCTTAGATTGTAGTTTATAATCACGCAGTCTGCACTCATTCCTCATGCTCTGTTCCCAATCATTTCTACCTTGTTTTACTCTGTCTGTCCATGTAAAATGTGCAATTTCTTCCTTGTAATTTATATATTTTTTTAATCTGGTAGGTTATCTCCTGCGACAGATCTCAAAAACCTCGTTTCCACCGCTTCAATTCTCCTTTTTGGTTATAATCACCAGGGCTCCGTGCCCTAAAGCAGCATTGGTACTGCCAATGCTCTATAAAATTTAATTTTGGTTTCCTTTCTATAATTTATAGAGATCTATTGATAACACCACATACATAACCGAGTTAATTGATTTTTGTTTTGGATATCGTCATGTAAAAATATTGCAGTGGAGGTAATTAAAACAATTTATATCCTGAATTATTTTTTCTTCTAAGACAAGTTTCACTCTGGGTGTACACTAACTTTTGTTTTGTAACTGAAATATTGAAATTGAAATTTTTACTTTTATTTAGTTGGAATAATGTCCGCTGTATGTTATTTTTAGAAATAGATAATAAAACTTGGTCATCTGCAAATAGAAGCGTATCTAAAACTGCATTTTTATGTTTCATAGTTCACTATTTCAAATGTGGAAAAATCAAAATGATCGTGCTTTGTGTCTCCGACAAAAATAAAAATGTAGTGTGTGGCCCATCTCTCTGTCTTTGGTATAACATATAGATATCCCTTCGTGCGTTAAAATAGTTGCAGAACGCAATGGCGCAATTCCAGTCATAGATACGAAAGTGACGCGTGCGAACTTTGTGCTGTATGTCAGCGAAGACAAGCGATGAGAGTCTTGAACTAGCGTGTGTATGCCAGCTATGAAACACAGTAAGGGAAGATACTCCTGGCAGAATTTTAACAGCAAATTTAGCGAGTCGATGCCTTAACGACCTCGGTGTTGGTAAATCTTTACGCGAAAAGGAAGGATTATGACTGAAAAAGGGCCATGTGTTATGGCATAGAAAACTAGAGATGCTTAAACGAGGAGTCGTGTAGTTTTCTTTGATATTACACTGTCAAGAGGTAGACTAGACTGAGCAAGCAGCGACCTCGGATTGGCCAACATTCACCGTAGATATAATCAACACAAATCATTGGATATAGCCCTAATTCACACCATAGACTTACCTGGATTACAATAATGTTGAAAAAGTTGCCTTTTAACGGCATTTAACGATGTTAACTATTGTGACATTGGGTCGATCAACAATATACGGGCAAGAGGAGGCCGGGTGACCTTGGATACGGCGAGTGATTGTGTGTGTGCGTGCGTGACCGTAATAATGACGGCGAGGCCTGGAAGAGGTCCGGGACTACAGGACTAGCGTCTGTGTATGGGAGATCGAACAGCGTGATAAGTCAAAGTCTAGAATCTTTTTTGCTGAGTCACTGTACACGTACAGTGGAAAACTCGAAGGAGCTTACGTCAAGCCGCCTCCGGCATAAATGGGACAGACAGTGAGAGTTTAAGAGTTGGTGTCAATTTTGAGAGTTAGTTTTTGGTGTCAGAGTTTGAGTGAGTGTTAGAGCAGATGTTTAAGTCGTCGTGTACAGTCATTTTTAGTTACGAGAGTGAATCGGCCAGCCTGTCAGCGAGTATGTATGTGTCGTCGAGTGATTGTGTTGTTTTTTATAGTAATGGAAAAGTCTTTCAAAGACACCACTTCGCACGGCGAGATGGATTTCCACCACCTAAAAAACCCTTACTCGCACAGCATACCACCCTGGAACCGTAAATAATGCACCACATCAGCTCTAACTGGTATCTTACTGGCGGTTCGTTAATAATATCTTAACAATTGTCGTAATTGTAAGGATATAAGAGACAGTGACACTGCGGAAAGACATTGAAAGACTGAGAAAGATTATCGGAAGAACAATTGTGAATTGTAATTGTAGAGGAGTCTATAAACTGTGTTAGTGACGAGAAGGAAATTGTACCTTTGTAGTAAGATGTAGAAGAAAATGAAATGTTAGAAAAAGTAAACGGATTACGCATTTTGCGTGACTTTGTTACACTGTCTATACATTTTAGAAAACAACAAGTATAATAATAACTAAAACTCGTTGAAAACCTCAGGTCAAGCGTACTTTATTTACCCTCCACCTTCGCTTGAAGAAAGCTGCTTGCAACACTGACAATGAAAAGAGAAGTGCAGCTAATATCTATGACAGAGGAGCCATGGTAGACAGATCATAGACAAAGGCAAACTCTGAAATGAGACACAAGATTGGCAGTTCACGGATTACATCACCCAATGTGCAAAAACACACTTCCATGAACCAAATAGAGACTGTGAATGTTTATCATGTAAAACACGGTGCTATTGGTACCACATCGAACTCTGTACAAAAAGAACTGGGGTAATATAAGAATATGTATCCAAGTATGGCTATGCGGCATATAAATTGAACGTTAAAAATAAAAGAATATTGAAGTACTTCGGAAAGAAACGGATACCAAGAACTAAATAACCGAAGGTACAGATAGTTATCCTGGAAATGTCTAAGTGACTGTAGAAGGAACCAATCATAGATATTTATCGACACACACATAGTTGAAGATTTGGAGAAAAATCCCTTTACCTAGGAAACTGAACTCGCGGCTAACCTCGGAAAGAGATGCCATTTACCAAACGAAACTAAAGAAGGTCAGGCAGCTCTTACATCCCACACACAGTCTTCACCTCAGTTAGCCCAAAACTTAACTAATACAAATTGGCACACAGCCCCTTTTTCTTCTGTTTCTTTCCCCTTGTTCAGAATACAATTCTTGCACAAGACTTCATTCATATCATGGATAAAGGTAAAGACAGGTACAATGGAGGAGCCCTCGCAACCGGGGCAGAGCACGATTCTCCACTAGGAGTTAAAATGTCTGTAATCTTATGTTGGAGTTGCAAAACAATACTTCATACAGTGATGTAAGCTGTTTTTAGTGGTATTCAGCAACACTGATTAACTTGTTACCAGTTCATAACATAAATTCCCTTGCCTTAAAGAGTGGGAAGCTGCCCATCTCTTCAATCCGCCAGAACTCAATTCAGAAACACAAGTGCCGTTAGCCTGGAGCAAGCATGCCAGTTTGTGATCCGTGTTGTTCTTTTTCCAGTAACGTGTGTGGTTGGACTCTTCAGCAACACAGTCCTGCTTCTTGGATGGTAGGCAAACCGAAGACAAAATATAGGTTAAATCACGCGTCGCCACCATGAGCATTCCTGGCATGGAGCTTAATAATGCATCTTGTGCGGAACTCATGGGAGTTTGACTCATGATACGATACATTCTAGTCCTAATTTAGTGGCTGTTACAACTCTTATAATTAACTTAAAGACCAATGTTCACAAGGTTTTGGTGCATACAAAACATTGATCGTCTTCCAATCTTCAAATTAAATTTTCCACAATCGCCATCATAAAGCTTTTCAAATTGTGTTTTAAGATCGACCGGCAAATGTTTTTTTGCAAGAAACACTTTGCCATCCTGCAGATTGCAATTTAAATTCAGAGGAGAGCTAATGGATGTTGGATCTTCTTTAACGAGATTAAATTAAATCCATATCTTCACAAACTAAAGTGCTTTGTAACGAAATGTTTCTGTAGCTTCTCTTTAAATAAACATGACAAAAAGAAATACAAAGCTTATATATCTAGTATAAAATTCATGTGCATTAGAAATTACCATGCTTCATTGTGCTATATATTCATTAATTGTGATGTATTTTAAATGCGATTTAACTTCACCTGTTCTTCAAACACTTTACCCGTTTTAATAATTCACAAATATAGCTATTTTCCGAAGAACATGTTAAATACAATAATAGGTTAACGAATAAAATAAGCTTGTGCTAAAAGATGAAAGCGTTGCCCTTTCGCGCACTGGTTCACTTACTAAGTGCTAAACATTTTGTAATACTCTGAAATGTCTCATGTTTTAAAGATACACTTTTTATAACATCGATCCCTCTCGATGCTCTAAGGGAATAATACTTTAAAATAACGCTGTTCGTGGTAATTCGGGTGGTTGCTAATATTGCATAAAAGTTGATAATTCGTCAAAATCATTTTATTTGTACACAACTTTAACTTTTTACATATTTGATTTTACATGGGTTTGCAAATAGATATCAATAAAACAAATTACGTTTCATTGGAGAGGAAGTAGAACCCTTGAAATTTGAAGATAATGAAGAAATATTGCCTTGTTTAGAATGCACTTATTTATGCACGAAAATTGATAAATTTGGCTATAATACAACGGAAGTTAAAAATAGGATTAACCAAACCAGGAGAAGTACAAACTCCTTAAATTCCGTTTGGCGGAGTAAAAATATAGCAAAGAATATAATATTACAGATTTACAGAACTATGCACGAAGTATCCTCGTATATGGGTCAGATATTTGGCCATTGCACACAAGGAAGTCAACAAAATATTAGCTACTGAAATGGACGTTTTGAGATAAATTAGAAAATCAAGATTAGAAAAGGTTTGAAATGAAACTGTGAAAGCAAATATGGGAGTTAAAGAAAATTTGGATATTTTTGATATTAGGATATTATTGAAGAAAAAAGATTGTTAGTATTCACACGTTAAAAGAATGCCACACAAGACTTACTAAATTAATAATGGAATGAGTACCAGGGGATGTCGAAAGAAAACCTATAACGGCAATGAAACCCAGAGATTTGGAAGAAGAACTGCAGAAGGACAGAGAAGAGAGGCGTTTAGGTACCGGAAGACAGACAGACACTTCAACTAAACTGACAATGCTCTATTGGTAAAAGAGATGGAAGTTCAAATTTACTTAAATAAAATCGAAACAACGAGATTACATTTGTTCAGATAGTATAATTGCCACTGTAAACGTCATCAGTTTTGAATCCATGCATTGCAAAATAAATTAACGAGATCATAAACTGCCTTAAGCTACTCAACAGTTCATTACCACTAGAATTACCTCCTACAATCAAATTACCCCGATTATCAATTCCACGGTGTTTAACGTGATAATAATTCCTGGCGTCTCTTTTGCGATTTGACTTGGGAGCGAGAAAACACGTGTTCGAATATATTGGGGGTTTGTTTTTAACCTAATATTCCAATTATTATTTATGTATTTTTTCAGACGAATACTCAAGATCCCATTCATGCTTTATTTTATACTCAGAAGCGAACTCTATCAACAGTTTTAAAGCATGCTGCTCTAGTAACTTAGGGTTTTGTTTCTCCTACATTTAGTTTTCATTTTTATGAAGTGTGATCTGATCTGACTAGTGGCCTGGAAAGCCTTTTCTCATGTTAGTTCCTATTAACCATTGGCGGTTAGTACCAACCAGTAAAAATGGCAAGAGTTGGTACTCTGTAAACTATAAATACAGGAATTTAAGAGTGTAAATGCAGATATTTGTATTGCTAACTCAGGGTAGGATAATCAGCAACATACATCAATATTTACTTCGTTTGCAGACTAATAATTGCAGTTATTAAGAGTAATATGTTTTCAGGTTGATTAGTATCTCCAAGTACGTCTGGCGCACACAAGTCATACGCCTATTTTCCCCTAAAGCGCGGCACGAATTTTTGTAAAGGGGAGCCAGCTTTCTGCAAGGCTAATAATTTCTCCAGGCTATCTGAGCAGCACGGCACGTGTTGAAGGCGTGAACGTGTGGAAGCAAACCGGATAGTCTATACTGCCAAGCGTTGTTCATTATGTGACGCAGCTACAACTGTTCAGAAAACATCGGTTAGCAAATTATGTGATGCATGTGTGGGAAAGTGTTAGATGAAAGAAAAAAAGAACTAACACACTCAAGGGAAGACATATTAAGGTACTAGTTAAATTATCTCACTAAGTTATACAGCTGTATAAAAGAAACGTAAAAATTGGAACACCCTAAGATACAAAAAGAAACAAACAGGTTTATAGGTCGTAATTAAAAGATAGAAGAAACAAGGAACACTGTCGCATTTTAATTATCTTGATGAATCACCCTCTTGCTTATAATTTTTCTTCGGTAATTTGTTTTTCAGCTTTTTCTCAATACTCATAAGACAAAAAAAAAAAAAAAAAAAAAAAAAAAAAGCGATAGAGAAGTACAGTTGAACTTAGGCCTGAAACTTTTCCTTCCAAAAATCCTTTCCCAAACTTAATTTTATTGCACCAGTCCACTGCCTGTGGTGTTGCATGTAGTAAGGCTATTAAACTCCACAAAAAAGACTAATACTTCTTATGTTTGACCTGGAAATAATTATGAAGACAACAAGTATAGGTTAGCATCAATTATAGGGTAGTATGCAACAAAAAGGGACCCCTCGCACACTGCAATCGACGGGACATCTTTTGCATTCACAATCCCTCAGGAGGAAGACATTGAAGTAAATGATATAGTACTAATAGTACAGGCGACGCAGACAGGCCAAAGAAGCACAATTCCTGGCTTATAGACTCGTCCCATTACTGGAGTTGTCAGAGAGAGCTATCTGTGATCTACCCGATCAACAAAGTCCTCTAGTGCCATTGAGGAATACTCTTTACCTTAAGCAAGCATCCGCACTATCTTTCCGGCGCCGCCACACATCACGAAACCTAAAATCACATCTGAAACATAAGAAGGAAACGCAATGAAAGGGAAAAAATTCAACTACCACCTAGGGAATACCATGAAGAGGTTAGAGTGGCTGACCGAGGAATTGAACCGTGAGTTAGGAACCTCGGCCACCGGAATAGAACCCACGACCTCCCGAGTGCGAGCCTCTCACGTTATGGAGCCATCTTCCTCGGTTGATATAGATAAATCACTGTCATAGTCATTATGTAGTGTAGATACGAAACAAATATATTGTAAACATACAATCCACTAAAGCTGCAACTTAATTTTGCTTTTAAATTTATATTTTATCATGCGATTTGTTAAACTAAATTGAATTACTATAAAATTATCAGCACTTTTTGTATTATTGAAGAAAAAAGTTTAATTTTTCCTTAACTTTGAAGCAGCTGATCTTAAGGTGGCTTATTTTCAACGACGTAATGCCGAATCTAGCACACTTGAGACAACTGAATCAATCTGTAGACACGTCCCCACTTCAGAGGAATGTAGTATTTGGAAAGTCACTGCGGTAGCTGCAGGGTTTACTTCGGTAAATAAAAGAGCGAGTTTGTTCTTAGTACTCACAATGCTGCGAACGTGCCTTCGCATAAATGAGACCTATGTCAAGGAATGCTTACGTATGCATTTGTGTTTGTGTGCGCCCTAACAATCATATACACAGCTGCTGCTTGTAAGGTAGGCAAGACAAATAAATGTAACAACAATGTCAGATGAAGCATGTTGTATGTTCATTTAATTTACCTATCGTTTTCTTGGAGAAGAGTCATAGAGGCGTGATTTAGGGTTCCATAAAATACGCAAGGCGTGATAAAATAAGGGAAATGCACAATAAACACTGCTTATCCGTATATACTATATATATATAATATTTAAAAATTACAATGCATTCATATGGCTTTCTCTGCTATCTCTTGTGCAAACACTTTTCACAATATTTAATGTTATACGTGCATAATTGCCAAGCCCGTCTTTGATACTTCCCGCAAGACATGCTGGATTTGGACGGAGCAAGCCCTACATTGTTTGTACAGTAAGACTTGGTCTATCTCTTACGGCTTACCAACTATGTAAAAGTCATCTAGAATAAACAGGACCAAATGGGCTATAGCCAGAAAATTCAAAATATACATTTTATTTGCCAAAAAAAATCTTAAGCATATGTGGCATTTTAATCAAAATCGTTGGAACTAATTTCAAGAAAATCAAAATTTTAGAAAAGCGAGGGTGGAAGAATTTTCTTAGAAGTCTTTGTGTTACATCCTTAAGAGATATTAAACTTAAATACCAATTTTGGTTTTCAACAGACGTTTAGCTTTTGAGTTATGCTGTTCAAAGGTAAACACACACACACACGCGCGCGCGCGCACGAACCTTTTTCTAATAAAAATGCTCTTTTTTGGGATTCAAGAGGCCTCAAAACATATATTTCTGTTGAAAAATCGACATTTTTTTTTTTTTTTTTTTTTTTTTTTACTGAAATTGTTTTATTACATTATTTTTGGAAATAAACATAATACAGGCTTTAGAGTACTTAAATACATGTCATTACTGTTTTTCATAATTCAAACAAGAATAATTCAAATTACTGATTCTTTACACTTTTTTTTTGTTTTTATGTACAATAACAGTTTTATTAAATAAATAGTCGTTGTGACATTGAGGCATTCATTGATACAAGAGTCAAAACCGGAGTGATAGGAATATCGTGAATATCTCAACTTTTCTCTGATTGGCGACAACACGGTCCCTCGCGTAACGTAAGTATTCTATATAGCCACTCAAGTTAAGATTGCTGTATTCCGTAACCGCGTAAAACACTGTGTGAGCCACAACCCATAGTATTGCCAGGTGCCTACCAGCCAACGAAACACGAAAATCTGGCCACAGTAAATGATAGGGCCGAAAACTATGACGTACCCGAGGATCAATCTTAGTGAGAATGGCCAATAGTTTGGCATATATAGGCGCCATACTAGTACAAGAAACCAAACGGTGAAACACGGTATCCGTCTCCCAACAATAAATGCAAGCAGAGCTGTCGGACATATGGATACGATGGAGGCGATCCTTCGTAGGTAACAAATCATGTGCGACGGTATACCAAAGTGAACGCACCACTACAGGGAGTGAGGACGAATTTAAGTTGCGCCACACTTGGCACCAGCGCACACGGGGTGGAGCCATTCGGCAAACACGCATCTCCGGCGGCCGCAGCGTATGACATAGACGCTTGTACAATACTTTAGCGGTAGGACGAGTCTCTGGTTCATACTGAAGCGCCAGATAGCACCATTCTTGCACATATGTTGTTAAATAAATAGTGTGCAAGGGAAGATTACGCAGATCCGGTGGGGGGCGATTATCCAGCTGAGTGAGCCAGTAGGACAACCATGTAGATGTAAAGGTTGCATGGGCCTGCTGCACTTTATTATTCCTGCTGAGGTACAGAGCAAGACATTTCAGGTGTACATTAACCAAACCGAGCCCACCATGCAGAGGGTGGCGATGTAATGTAGAAATGGGAACTTTAAAAATATTCCCGCGCCACACATACCATAAACTGATACTGGTGAGTTGCCTCGCGCAAGTGGGCGGTATTGTCAACACCTGTGATATATACCACAAGTGAGAAAAAACATACAGATGCAAAACACACACACGTTGATGCAAGCATAGGTCCCGGTGGTACAACTCCCGAGCCACAAACCGAATACGATTTATCAAGGGTGGCCAATTCAAGGTTTGCATTTCGCGTAGCGACGAGGAAAAATGGATACCCAAAATTCGCAGCTGCTGTACGGTACGCAAGGACTTGCGGCACGGTCTCCCAGTGCCCCAGAGGTAGAGCTTGCGACTTCCGCGCACTGATAGTAAGACCGGCAAGCGCACCAAAGGTGCGAAGAATATCGTTCATTGTGATCACGTCCCGATCGGTGGTCAAGAGGACACTTACGTCGTCAGCATACGCTAAGGTAGACAATCGATAGCCCATAAACGAAATTCCCGTAAGTCTACGATCAAATTCAATAAGTAAGGGGTTTAAAGCTAGCGCAAACAGTATCATGGATGCTGGGCAACCCTGACGAATGGATCTGCGTACCGGTATAGGTGCAGTAAGAAAACCATTAATTTGTAGCACAGCAGAAATGTCAGTATACAGCAATTGCATGTATTGCACAAAAGTATCAGGAATCCCATGCCATCGCAATGCCTCAAATAAGTAAACATGTGAGACGCTATCAAACGCACGCTGAAAATCCAAGGATGCTAGAATTGCCCGTTGGTGGGTATGTTGACAAAATGCGACAGTATCACGTAACGTACAAAGCACCTCAAAAATATTCCGACCAGGCACTCCACATTTCTGTGCTGGATGCAAAAGACCTGGAAGCAAGGGTCGCAATCGATTAACAAGCACCCTCGTCAGAAGTTTATAGTCGTAAGTGAGCAAACTAATGGGCCTATAGTTAGCGACATCATACGCGTCACCTCTCTTGGGTATAAGCGTGATAACACCCTTCTTTTGTGAAGCACATAAACGGCGGCGTTGGAGAATAACATTTAAAATATCTACAAACTCATCGCCAATGATCTCCCAAACAGAAATATAAAATTCCTGAGGGATTCCGTCGATACCAGGAGTTTTGGAACGTTTTCCGTGTAAGAGAGCAACGTACACTTCTTCTTTGCGAAGCGGCTGCACCAGTGCATTGGTTGTCTCAGAACCACCCCAACCACTATGATGGGGAAAAGAGGCAAGGGAGAGGGAGGGCCCCGGCGGAGAGGCAAAGAGTTGCGAGTAGAACAATTTAAAACAACGTAAAATCTCCTGATGTTGGGTGAGTAAGGTACCATTTGTATCACGAACCGTTAAAATCATTCGGTTGGTGCGCCGTTTAAAATCGCGCATCAGATGAAACAAATTTGCATGTTCATTGGGAATATCTTGCTGTGTCTTGCAACGAACCCTAACACCGTCCATCCGCCGTCTATGAATACTGGTAATTTTGGCTTTGTAGTAATTCAGTTTACTACGTGACACAGGCGAAGGTTGATAGGTTTCCTGAATATCGGAAAGACAACGATAGTAAAAACTTAAAAGGCATTCCTCATCCTGATATGCAGTCCACGCATAATGTTTACATAACGCTTTGATTTTAGGTTTTACAAATAGGTCCCACCAGTCCGCAATATCAGCATATTTACGTTTTTGAGATCGCCATGCAGCCCAGGACTGCTCAAAATCTGGTATAAAACCCGGAGCAGAGAGGACAGTGACGTTCATTTTCCAAAAATATCGCCCCATTGGGAAATACGCAACTTCGAGTTTAAGGTGCAAAATGACAGCGGCATGATCACTAAATGGAACATCCACCGTAACCACACACGGCATACTGGCCATTAATCCGGGGGAGACATATAGGCGATCAAGCCTCGACGCAGCATTACTCGCGAAATACGTAAACTGTATCGTACGACGTAAGGAGGTCCAAGCATCAGCCATTCTCAGCTGTGACGTCAACACCTTCAACGGCTCGCTAGGCTGGTAAACACCTGTACAGTTCGATGCATTTAACACACAGTTAAAATCACCACCAAAAACATAACGTTCGGGAGGGTTACGTAAGAGATAGGGCACCTCCGTCTGAAAAAAAGCATTCCGTTCCCGGCGCTTATTACTACCTGCCGGTGCATAGATGTTTACAAAACGATGCCCTTGAACACAATCACTAATACCTCGTCCCGAGGGAAGCTTCTCAATTGAATCAAGTACAATGCCAGCTTTTGTTAGAATCGCAGTTCCACGCGTCTCAGTGCCGACATTCACGTAAGCCGAATAGTGAGAAAGCAGAGAAAAATCGTTGGACTTAACCTCCTGTAAAAATAAAACATCAATGTCATGACAACGTAGAAATGTTTTTAAGCACCGTAATTTTGTAATGGAAGTACTACCGTTAAAGTTTAAGGTAGCAATAGAAATGGTTTGAGGCATTCAGGAAAACCAAGCAATTGTAAAATTGTACAGATCAAGTGGCAGTAACCCCCTCAAAAGAAGGAAGGACAGATTGGCGACATAACACACCCAATAAAAATGAGCTTAAGGGCCACTAAGTCTCGGGCACTGACAATATCCCTCCGCGGAAGGGGACGGTATCAAGAGCGTTGCTGCCAGAAGGTACCTCAGCTGAAGATGGCTCACGCACATCTGGCGGTTCGGTGTCCATATCTTCGCTCCAGCTGGTAGCAATGGGCGACCCTACCTCATGTGAGCCTCGGTCACTAGGAACATCCATGTCTTCAGAGGGCTGCTGCAAACTAGTCGGAACAGGAGACTCACGGGCTGTGACGTCAACTCTCGGCACCTTACGCTGTGGAGATCGGCACACGCCTTTACGACGTTTACTAGGCGCTAGTTGAAGTGAGGGCTGGTCTTCAGGGTCACTGACACTAAGCGCAGACAAATGGGGTTCCTCTGCGGAGAGAGTCTGTTCGTCACTTAAACTCTCAAATGCTTCCGAAACCGGATTCACGGTGTCGCAGCACTTACCTCTCTCAGCCGGGGCAAGTAGTTCCACATCGGCAGAAACACTTCTCTGACAACTAACAAGCATAGTAGGTGTATGCTCTGGTGGAATGGCGTCGATATCGGCAGACACGATCGAGGGACCCAAATCAGGCGTGCACTGGGGCGACACTTCCACTAACAACGGCTCTGATATGCCCACCTCTACAGCACTAGAAGATCTCACCACAGGGGCCGAGTCAGAGGGCAGACTGGAAGGTCGCAGCATAGGAAATTCGCGGTCTGAGTTTAATACAGTCCATGCCGAATGTTCCTCTTCCCTGGGAGTTTGAACAACACCGCGTTTCCGTGGACAATCGCTTTTGAAATAGCCAGGTTGGTGGCAATACGCGGCTGACCAGGATAAACTACTAGAACCCGGTGTCCCGAAATGTAAACAAAACTAGGTATATGCTTGGTGAGGAGAATACGCACAGAACGGACACCAGAACTCGCCGGGTATCGATAGGATGCCGACCATTGTTCCGTAGCGGAAGCTAAAATGTTTCCATAAGTTTGTAAGGTATCGTTGACACCTCCAATGGTAAATGATATAGTTTTACAACCCGGTAGCCAACACCTGCATGTTCCAATTTGACTGTGCCACGTTCACCGGTCGAAAAAACAAACGGTGCTTCTCCATGGGTGCACTCCAGTATGTCGTGTAATAGCGATTCTCGCTGAACTTTAATGTAGAAACACCTTGTAAGATTATCCAAT
>CM060965.1:62881786-62941786 GCA_030765045.1 Tenodera sinensis | reverse complement strand
AGCAGAATTGGTGTAGTAATTAATAAAAGTACTAATGATATTATTGTGCTTCTAGTATTACCTAATAAAGTTCTTAATAAATGGCCTGCAATTTTATTGACTGGTAATCGAATAGCTAATGTATCAGATAGAATAGTGTGCATTATATTCTTTATGATCTGAGTATAGCTAAGGTAAAAAGGGTAATGACAGCAAAACTGTTGATTTATGACTTTTCACAGATGCATTACCTAAAACAGCTTTCTTGGAAAGTAAGTTTAGCTCAAATATATTCATTAAGGGAGAATTATATGTAGTTACTGGGATAAAAAGATCGATTTTTCTGTCACTATTGAAATCTCCACCCTTTTCCTCATTCAGTGAAATAATATATGAGTTTTTGTACGTTTTTAATCGCATTTAAATAGCATACTGTACATGCCATGCCCTATTGCATTTTCTTTTTGGTTTTTTTGCATTTTCCCATACTTACCTTCGTACATATAGGCACTATTTGCTCCAAAACTGTTGCATGTAGGAAGCTTAAGCTTTCTGAGCTGCTAAAATATCATATGAGTTTCAAAATTAATGGAACAGTTTTGCCATATTTTAAAGGTAATGCTATAATTGGACCGCTGTTTGCGTTTCCAGTTCGGCTTCTTTGATTCTAGCTTTGGGGTAGCTTGACAAATTTATGACACTTGTGACCACACTGTTTTGGCTCGTGTTCACACTGTAGGGTTGGGGAGGTGAGTACCCCACAACAAACGGCACAGCAACGTTGTCGCTTTTTGCCCTTTTTGGATTAGGCGTAATGCTAGAAGTTCTCTTTCTGCTATTATTTGCAACGCCACCATTACCAACAGCAATAATAATAATAATAATAATAATAATAATAATAATAATAATAATAATAATAATAATAATAATAATAATAATAATAATAATAATAATAATAATAATAATAATAATAATAATAATAATAATAATAATAATAATAATAATAATAATAATAATAATAATAATAATAATAATAATAATAATAATAATAATAATAATAATAATAATAATAATAATAATAATAATAATAATAATAATAATAATAATAATAATAATAATAATTAATAATCTTGATCTTGATCTTGAGTAACATACTGTTTAAGATATTTTTGATGACAAATGAATGCATATGTTGAATTTTCTGCCTATAGCCTATGTAATCCTGTTTACTCTTGACGACTTTCGTATAAATGGTAAACCGTAAGAGATAGACCAAATCTTATTAAACAAAAAATGTAAATGTTTTTCTCGCACAGTATTGATACACATTTTGGACCAAAGCCTGCGATTGTTTTGTAAGTATTGTGGTGGATTTTTTTACACTTACTTTGTACACAGCAACATGACTTCACTGTGTTGCGGTTGGGGCTCATTTGCATTCAAGAGTTCCCTTGTTGCAGAGGATGAAGAACAAGGTATTTTATGGGGTCCTGGATGAAATTCAGTTAGATCCACGCATTCGTTTGGTGCAGAAGATGAAACATATTGGCATTGCTCTCTACATGAATGTCTGAAGCAATATTTATGTACACTACATTTAAAACTTAAATCACTAGAAACTATGCACTTTACGCAGAATTGAAATAACCACTCAGCACTATGATTTTTCTACAACTAATGCAAAGAGGAGCAAGTCAAACTATTGGCAACATGGGACAGCCCTGGAGATTAGCATGTGGCTTTGAGGCTTGCACGAATTGCTGGGGAAGTTTTAAAACCATCACATCAGGGACGGAAAAATGTCACTTGGTAGACAACTGGAAAGCCGACTTTCGCGGGAACTACAATGCTATGTACCTACCTACTGCAAAAACTGAGCTAATTTTATATTATAGCTGTTCCTAAACAGCAACTTTTACTGTATAATTAGAATTTTGAAAAAACTAACTAATCCACTCATTTTGTCATGTACTGTTTTCTGGGTACACTGTAAGTTTAAACTCATCAGAACTTTGCTTTTATTAAAGAAATGTCCATATTATATTGTTTACAAATTTCATTAAGTTTAAAAATAGATTTTTGCAGGCTCACAGCTCTTTCAAGTTTTAAAACGCACAGATGATAAAGTACACCCTTGTCTGACTTCCGGATTAATAGCAATTTTTGTGGAAATTTTACCATTGTTCCTCACATTTATTTTTATTTGAAAGTAGAACATATCGTTCTTATAAGTCGTGGGTATTGTTCCAATGTTTGCTGCTTTACAAAGTGCATGCAAAAATTCATGTTGTAGCTCTAATGGTTTGAGTAATGTTCACATTACAATACTGACGTTATTTTTAAGTGTAGATCAATGTGTTTGCTGCAATGTGCCCTTAATTAACCTTCTGAACCTTTATAACCTTTATATTTGATACTTACATTAATACCTTTTTGTATGGTCGCATATCTATTATTTGTGTTTCGACTTTACCATCTTTATTATTTAATGAGAATGGAAAAAACTAGACTTCCAAAATTGGCATTCCAGTATGCTCCAACTGGTCACAGGAACCAACAAACACCAAAACAACGGTGGAAACACAAAGGCCACATGGCCTAGTAGGAACATGTTCATGATGATGATGATGACTTTATCATTGAGTCCACAGTTAAGTGGACCTTAAGCTGTTACGGTTTATCCTGTGATTGAGGTAGCTTAAGTCGCATTTCAATCACACATTGTTTGCAGCACGTGGTTTGTACACACTGCACCCAGAAAACATCAGAGGATGAGCATTTCATGTGGAATCGATACTGCTACGATAAACACCCATAATTCTCCACCACGTTGAACCACATCAACACCAGTGAAATGACCAACTGAAAATCCACTTTTGTTACCACTGAATAAAGTACCTACCTATTACTGCAATGTGTATGTTTACTTTATGTACATTAATGTTGGCTCAAAGCCATTCCCGTTATTCTGTTTTCAAGCTCTTGATTATCTGCATATTTCATGTTCAAATTCAATGCTGTAGTATAGCAGGGAAAAGATGCCAGCAAAATATTTCATGTTTTATTAACTGTTAATTGTATTACCTTCATACTTGATGCTTCAGATAAAGGAATTATGCCATATCGCCAAATAATTTGATTGGCTTGTTTTTAAGAAAAAGCGCACGCACATTTGTTCGCTTATGTGAAAATAAAATTTCGATTTATGCGAAACTTCATACGCAATCAATGCATCTTTTAAGATTGTGAGCTGAAGATTTAAAAATATTGTTTTTCTCCACCAGCTCCATTGTATATTTTCTGTTTTTCTAATTCATAAAAATATATCTATAATTATTTTTATTAAACTATCATTGAAAAATGTACCGATATATTCCAAATTTACACACATTCTTAAAATGGTATTGTGTATTATAGAGGAACCATAGACAGCAAAATTAATTACAATAAAATCTACATCTCATAAAAACATACAAATTGTTTCAAACAAAAAATTGTGAGAACTAACAATATTGTAAATATTGCCCGTTTTTCATTCAATGAATTCAATACTTTAACCGAATGCTTTGAAAAGCGGAAGTGACGTTTTGTTTCTCATGATCTCAAAGTGTTTCCTAGATCATGGCAAAATAACGTTTTAAGAAACGAGCATCTCTTTGTTGCATTTATAAACTCTCTTTAAACACCTTTAACAACTAAGATCATACAAGCAGGTTTGTCTGGAACAATTGCTTTTTGGCAACGATGTTCACTCGGTTTACCATCGTGATAATGTTCGAGTTTGTTTCCTTTAGATTTTCTATTTAAACACGAATTTCGCACATATACTTTCACGTTCAACCACACTTCTTGGCTCTAAGAAGGACGGGAAATAATTTTTATTGAAGAAAACTTTGCATACCCATCAGTGAGTCGAACTCAGGTCCTCGGGATTTAGAATGATAGCAGACTAAATACCAGACCAGTCCAGCTAATAAACTTGTCAATTCATAAAAATGTTTATGTATGCATTGTTTCCGTTGTATACCTACTTGAAATCATTTATTACAAATGTTTATCACAACATTCAGCAAACCGATAAGGAAATAGCTTTCACGTGAATGACAATCCTTCAGTAGAACTTACACGATCCCAGCCACTCGTGCTGTGTTCTGTCATGCCTGTCTTGCAATTTCAACCCAATGTTATTGCCTTAATGTACCTTTTATACTTAGAGGGCCCATGAACACTATTTTTAGCTAAAGATAAGCACACAGACTGTTTCATACGGCGCTTAATAACATTTGCCAAAAAGAAGCATCGGAAAGAAAGGATGATGGACCTTATGAGCTTCAAAGCAGCCTAAACTTTAATAAACTGTTTTACTTTTCATTGGGACACAATAAACACAAATATAAGTTGCACTGGAGTTAGGCGTTGTGGGCGGATGGAGACGGATGCATTCATACGGGAAACGTTAGGGGCCCCATCCATGCTTGCACCTATCAAACATAAAGGGTCAGATGGCCTACGAGCTGCGCTCTGCCCTAGTTGCGGGGGTCCCTTTGTAAATAGTTATCTTTACCTTTACTCATATGTCTTTTTCTATAAATTCTTTCACAAATATTCTTATAGAAGCATATTCTTCCATCTACTCCATGTTAATGGAGATAAATATTTGTAGAAACGGTTTTATCACCTATTACCCTATAGGTAGAGCGGAAATAAGGGAATACGGTAGGCTGTGATAGACAATTCTTGTAAGAGCCGGTTGCTTTATGCCTGATGGCTTTGAAACTCTGTTCCTTTTATATGAACAGGAGAAAGAAAAACGGACTTCCGTTTGAGAAAAGTATAGGTATTCAAAAATTCAATCTGATAATAAGGAATGTCATACATATGAATAACCTCACTAAAAATCTGATGTGTTGCTCTCACATGACTTTCTCTACTCTTGTTCCAACTATTTCTACAAACACTTATTCCTCTATATTAGGTTGAGATTATTTTATTACCTTATTGCGAATGTGGGCTTTGAGCAGTAGGCTTTGAGCGATAGTCAAATGTTTTAAAGCGTTGAAGTTACATTCTCTTTGCACGACTAAGATATAAAAAATGAATAACGATCTTCCATTTGTGGAAAGTATAAGTATTGTAAAACTAACACAAATAAAAAGGAATATCTTCGAAATGGTTCACTCTACAAAAAAAATATTTGGGCATAAATTGTGTGTTTTAGGTTTGTATATTAAGATTGGATCTATCTCTTATTTGCATAACGGCTTGCCGTAGTTGACCATGGCTTGGCGAACAGTTGGCTAATGCAACGTAAGAGATGGAATATCAGCAACCAGACCGCGCCATAATGGGTGAAGAATTTACAGTTGGTTTTTGGGTGTTCAAATAAGCTGATCCGTCTATAACACTGGGTTTTCAGCAACACTGGACTAGCTGATAAGGCTAAACACGTGCAACGGGGCTTAGGAGCTATGTTCCCGAGATTATAGCGCACCAAATTGGCTATTAGGAAGTCCAGACCTGAATCTTTGGATTACCAACTATGGGACACCGTCGAGCGTAAAGCTTATCCAGAACATAATTTTTCACACAATAAGTCGAGAGCATTTGTTAAGTATAGGATAGAAAGCCCATCTCAGATGTTTTGCGTAACAATCATCCTACAAGCAGGCTAGCAAAATATCTGGTGAGGGTTTTGTTATTTGTCCCTTAACTTGGAGCCTCATTTCCTGCTCATTAGCCACACAATGAGCTGGCCAGAGCATTAGGGTCCTGTCAGCAGGAGGCCAATATAACGATCCCTTCAACCGAAAAGAAATCCCCACAATGAATGGGGTTGTACAGTGTTTTCACCCTTAATGATCCAGACGCAGTGGCCCATTACCGCACTTATGATCACACCCCGTGGATAACGCGCCTAAGCAAATCAGCGTCATCACAATGGCAGCAGCTATCCATTTCGCGTCATTAAAACACAAAATGTGAAAGGACGCCTTCTGATCGCTGGGCACTGTGCGTGTAGTGTAGCAGTTTGCTAGTTATTGCTATGTAGGCACTACAAGGAAAATATCATTACAATTGAGCTTCCTAAGTTTTATGCACTTATATCACTCCTGTTTCACACCAAGTTATGGCAGCATCCTTCGAACGCGAAATAATCTTGTGTGTTTAACATGCACTTTGCCTTTATCACAAGCATTTTAGATACATACACCGTAGATAGTTTATTCTTGGAAGTCACCGACGTTCCGCATTGCACCAATGAGCGTGTTCACTTCAGACAATGATTGTAAAGAAAAATATAAATGACACATACTGGATGTTCACTTTAAATTGGTACTGCCGTAGTTTGTTCTTGCTCTAACTTACTGGTGCATAGCATTTGGGCACACAAATACGCCTTCAGGTAATCTGCCCTTACAGGTAAGTGGAGTGAACAGGGTTGTTTTTACGGTTTCATTGTGAAGTTAACTTTCAATTTGTTGAACATGAAAAGCTTCATGTTCTTTCTTTTGCCGACATGCAACTCACAGAAACAGAGAAGGGCAAGTCTTGTGCACTTTGCAATGGATATTGATCGGACTTCAAACATCTCGAGAAAATCAAGATCTAAGAAAATCTATCAAAGCAATTGTCAATGTGAAAAATTAACTTAAATGACAAACTCTGCTTTGAACGAAAATACTTGTGTCAGAATGAACTTAATACTCGTATAATGAAGAAATTTTGCTGAATGAACTTGTAAACAAAGGAAAGGGTAGTTAGACATTCAGCAAATAATGACGGGTACTCACAGAATGAAATATAATAATAATAATAATAATAATAATAATAATAATAATAATAATAATAATAATAATAATAATAACAACAACAATAACAACAATAACAACAATAACAACAATAATAATAAATAAAAATAATAATAATAAATAAAAATAATAATAAATAAAAATAATAATAAATAAAAATAATAATAAATAATAATAATAAATAATAATAATAAATAGCAACAACAATAATAATAATAATAATACTAATAATATAACTAATAATAATAATCATAATAATAATCATAATAATACTCATAATAATACTCATAATCATAATCATCATCATCATAATAATAATAGTAATAATAATAGTAATAATAATAGTAATAATAGTAATAATAATAATAATAATAATAATAATAATAATAATAATAATAATAATCATAATCATAATAATAATAATAATAATAATAATAATAATAATAATAATAATAATAATAATAATAATAATAATAATAATAATAATAATAATAATAATAATAATAATAATAATAATAATATAAATTTTGGCCTGCCGTAAGAGATCACCACCACATGGTTTGTCCCGGAAACACTAGGCTTTAAATTTGCTTAGTTGGCTAAGAATCTGTTGACAACATTTTTTTAACAAAATAAATATGATTGAGCAATCTTGTGCCTCTCTTAATTCACAGTGCCTGATACTGGATTTGCTAGTTGCTTGATCTATGTGCCTAATTGCTAATGTCTGTCTTGTGCCCAACGCTAGGGATTCCTAAATTACATCTCCACAGAGATTGTAAAAGTGGAGAAGGTTGGTGTCAAAGAAGTTACCAAGTTGCCTAGTTACCAGGTCGTATTCCAGCATTCGAGAACAGGTCGTATAGGTTCTCCTGTACGGTATGTTTATCTGCACAGCACTTAGTCGCTTATTGCGACTTTATCTGTGCAGTACAGTAGAGGTTCGTAGTTGTGCAAGCTTTTGTGTCTGTGGGCATGGTTTCTTCCTGCATACCTAAGTTTGGATGCAAGAAGGGGGCAGGAATAGGTGTTGGGTTGGAGTATATATGGATTAGAAAATAATAAATCCTACGACGTATGTATAGTTGTAGCTATACCTAGCAGCTCTCGTACCAATGGCGCTCCTTGTCGATCAAATAAGACTTCAACCTCTACTGAGATTACCGATGCTAACAGAAGCTGTGATACAATATTTTCCATATTGTTAAGGCTAAAGAAATGTTCAAGTGTGAGCATGCATCTAGGCTTTTACTCCTGCCATTAGGATAAATTCTAATGCACTGTACTCAAGAGAGCGAGAGAGAGAGAGAGAGAGGTGTAGGTTTAAGGGCGCTCAACTACATGGTCATCAACACCCTTAACAATTCATGGTAAAAGCCAGATATAAACTTCAATAAAAATAAAATTACTAGTAAGAAGGAAAATATACACATAAATATACAAAACGGTGGCAAAAGCCAGAATTAAAACAAAGTGATAAATATGTCAAAAGAGTATAAAAATAGATATCTAAAGCTTCAAATCCTCAAACTCATGTTACACTCCGCCAAAAACTTAAAAACACTATCAACCGTTGTTTTGTCGTCCGCCAAGACCTCTGCAATTCTGCAGGCACTATAGGTACTTAACAAGCAACAATCCAGAAGAGGAATTGAGAAATAAAGCAGTAAAACATGCACGAGTTTCTTAGCATATATCCTTTTACTCTCTGCTCATCCTCTTTTGCAAACAAAACACCCAAGACCAATTTTTGGGAATTTGGGAAATTGCAAATTTATTCTTTGCATCTGAATTTGAAAAGAGGGTATAGACACTATATTGAGAAGAAAACTTTAAGAAACAAAGAGGAACAACGAAAAAAGAAAAAGATGAAAGAAAGGAAGGAAGGAAGCAAGCAAACAAGCATTCTTCTTGGAGGATCAATGATGCATCTTTCCCCTCCCTCCAGACAATTGTTTTGAGAAACACGTGTCCGAAACGCGTGCATGCTCAGTTAGTCAATCCTAGCAACAAAAATAGACCAATATCGTTCTCCATTAGGGGCTGCTTCTCGAGCTTCGAATGCTCTCTTGTTGGAGACTTCTTGAGAAGATTGCTTAGTTATCTTTCCACTGAAGTACTCGTACATGCACGAAAACGAGGCCGTCATACTTGTGGACGAACATGGTGGCCATCCACAGTAACAATTCCATCCCCCATCCTGCTGGCCACAAACCAAGGATAGTGAGCGTCATAATAGAGTTACCATGTCCTTTCTTTTTCGTCCTTCATTCCTTTCAATTGAACTAATTAACCGCTTGCCTGATTTTCTCATGCTTAATAATAATAATAATAATAATAATAATAATAATAATAATAATAATAATAATAATAATAATAATAATAATAATAATAATAATAATAATAATAATAATAATAATAATAATAATAATAATAATAATAATAATAATAATAATAATAATAATAATAATAATAATAATAATAATTATTATTATTATTATTATTATTACAATTATTATTATTATTACAATTATTATTACAATTATTATTACAATTATTATTATTATTATTATTACAATTATTATTATTATTACAATTATTATTATTATTATTATTATTACAATTATTATTATTATTATTATTACAATTATTATTATTATTATTACAATTATTATTATTATTATTACAATTATTATTATTATTATTATTACAATTATTATTATTACAATTATTATTATTATTACTATTACAATTATTATTATTATTACTATTACAATTATTATTATTATTACTATTACAATTATTATTATTATTACTATTACAATTATTATTATTATTACTATTACAATTATTATTATTATTACTATTACAATTATTATTATTATTACTATTACAATTATTATTATTATTACTATTACAATTATTATTATTATTATTACTATTACAATTATTATTATTATTACTATTACAATTATTATTATTATTACTATTACAATTATTATTATTACTATTACAATTATTATTACTATTACTATTACTATTACTATTACTATTACTATTACTATTACTATTACTATTGCTATTACTATTACTATTACTATTACTATTACTATTACTATTACTATTACTATTACTATTACTATTACTATTACTATTACTATTATTATTATTATTATTATTATTATTATTATTATTATTATTATTATTATTATTCACCGCCTGCATAGCGCGGTTGGTAGCGCGCTTGCCTCTGGCGCGGAGGACACGGTTTCGATCTTCGGTACCAGCATGAGGATTTTTCCACCGCTGGGAGCTGTGACACGGAGTACACTCAGCCTTATTAGGTCCCGGAGGGACCAACTGAGGAACTACTTGATGGAGAAGTAGTGGTCTCAGGTCGAGAAGGCCGTATAACTGGCTTGGAGGGCTCGGAACGCTGACCACATACCACCCTCCAGTGCTGCACCCCACTAATGACACATGTAGTGGGCAGAGGTGGGGGACGCAGCGGCTGGGTGGTAAGGCTTAGCGCTTGCGCTGTGGTTTGCTTTTGTTTTACTATTAGGCTCTGTGGCTGAATGGTTGTGCTTCTCGCCTTTCACCAAAGGACTCGGGGAACCCTTTGATGGACTAAGTGGCGTCTGGGCGGGTTTACTCCCGGTCATTCCGTCACCACCTTTCCTTTCATCCATTTTGACCACATTTCATATAATTTCCTTCCTCATTCTCAAACCAGGCTTCGAGCTCATCACCCATGCCGGCTACTCTCTGATTTAGTTTGATCGGCTTTGTACCATCCCATGGGGGCCTGAAAATAGTAGGCTCGCCTCCCAAGCTGAGGGACGAGATTTCCAGAGCACATTTGCTCCCCTTGCCGTTCTGCTGCCGCGACGCTCGCGGACGCTTCCAACTCTGAAAGAAACCTAACGGTGTGAATGATTAATGTAACGAAATGGAGATACGGGCAATTCGGAGGATATGGAAATCCTTTCCAGCATTCTCTAGTTAACCGGGAAACCTCCGAAAATACCCATGGCCAGGAAGGACGACCATGGGGATCGAAACCGGGCCACACATGTTACCGCCTGAGCCATCCCGCTCGGCATCCTTTTAAGGCGAGAGTATTTCAGAGGAAGTCAAGTTAAGTTACCTGTGTGGTATTCCAACACATGTTTGACCAATGATGAATATATACAGGCTTCGGCAAAAACCTCCCAGGCTTTCCAACTCGTGATGGTGTTTTTTCGGAAGCTACTTGTGGAATAATACTTTCGGCGAGGATGTTTAAAGGAAAATCCGGAGAAATGGTTGTCCAGGAAGGCAGAGCTAAAGTAATTCATGAATAGGATTTTTACGACCCAAAACTTAAGCTCATTATGGTGAAGAGGTCTGTTCTGCTAATGCACTTTCCAGGAAAGAAAAATCTTGTACTGGGTAACAAGAGGTTTTGTAACAAAGGGGCACTGCCGTCAGTGTGAAGAAGCAATTATCCCATAATTATACTAACAAAAGGCAAGGTTCCTACCAAATTAGTCATAAGGGACATTCTACTACCTGCACCTGACAAGTGTCAGTCTTTATGACTTCTTCCGGTTTCATTTTGCTCAGTCGTGGTATGTCATTTTCACTGTGCTTGAATTAGTGACCAACAGTTTTGTCTGTAGATCAGCTATTTTTCATGGCAAATATGGCAGTAATAGAAATAGAAATCCTGCAATAGTTAATTTCCATATAGCTCCGCAATAATATGCAGGGCTGGCATTCAGTACGATCTGGGTTTAATTCCCGTCAACCGTCCACTCAGATCTTCCGTTTTTGTGTTTTCCTGACCAATGGAATGCTGGAGTGGTTTCTCATCCATAGTGCTTGAGATTTGATTTGAAACATGGAAAGTAGAAAGAGGTAGTACTGTATTCCACGGGGCAGTTGGTAATTCTTAACGGTCTAATCTCAAATCCTCTACTATTGAAACTTACTATTTTAATTCTGAATTGTAGAGGTTGCAAAGATATTTCCCAGCACCCGCTTATACGGAGCCAGCCAAGCAAGTAACACGGTTAACACATAAAATATTTTCCACATTTCATATTTCAAATGTATAACTGATACTGAGAGACCAGGCATTGAAGGGTGACAGTCACAATGTTTGTCAGCACTTGGACCGTCATTAGCGCACCCGTCCCTCCTAGAACCGTCAAGTAGCGGCATAAGGTCATGTTTCAACTGAAACCTCACACACTATACCACAAGTTCCTTTCCATCAACCATCTTATATTCCGTTTCCTTCTCATTTTTCTTATGTGCTTCTAGGTTTCGTGGCATATGGCTTGCTCAAAGGAAAGGATATTATGGCAGATACAAAATTTAGTGTCTGCAGATAGTTGACCACTTCATTATCAGATTATTCTCTTTTCTGTTGCACAAATAGATGTTATTTCACCAGCTTTACAGCTGATTTCACACGTGTTTAACTAAGCAACACCGCAAGACGTGGCAAGCCTGTGATTGAATTTTGCGTTAACCAACTCCTCCTGCCACCCGCCATTAAATGTTGTGTCTGCAACAGTACCACGTGGCTATAGAGAGCTGCTTGGTGCAGTGGAACCAGTCTTCGAACCTGGAACTCTTAGGGACCTCTGAGGCCTAGGGGCCTCTACCTCCCTGCTGCATGTAGCCTCCTGTGGTTTGTTCATTTCATCCCTTCCTGCAGAGGGGTAGCTGCAATAAATCTATGTGGGTTACGGTGTGCGAGCTGTCACCCTATGTTGTATAACATACACTTATATTTGTCATTCTTACAAGATTAAAACAAGGCAGGTGAAAATGAGAAGAAACAAAACATATTCCAACACAAAAAACAGTAATTTAATTCCAACCCTTCTGGCAAGCGAACCTCAGCTACTGCAACTCATCACCTTCACCCTCTGGAAATATAAAAATATTGAAACTTTTGTCTGGCAGCTTTTCTGGTGCAGTTAATTGTTATTAAAACAGAATGACACTTCTCCATTGCATTTTGACACTATTAAAAGCATTATAGATGCTATTTGGCTGGCTCATTACGTATCGATTTGATAGCAGACAATGGCTAGGGAAATTATAATTACAAACTGGTTAATCTAGTGATAGCAGTAACTGGTTGAAACACGCTGGATGAAAATAATAGTCCATATACTTAAATCATTTTATTATGAGCATATCTTCTCCATTAGGTAATAATTCTGTCCAGAACAACATTTAAAATGTTTACAAGAAGAATTATTTTCTTTTGGCTGATTTTACCTAATTGTGTTTATACATATGTATTTTCTTAACAAGTTATTAAGAATGTCATTGATAACTAAATAACGGTAAATAATACCACACATTTTCCCAAAACCAATCAAATAATAAACCCAAAGGAGGACTTGCGCCTGTAAACTATGCAGGAAACCATGCCCCAAATATCATCTAGTGAAGTGTGAAACCAGAACTCAACCATTAAACAGCTAACCAAAGCCTGGGGAAACACAAAACTCAAATTGTGTACATTGTGTTTAATAAACTTGTTAATACCTAGTAATAGTAAATAGTTTTCTTTAAAAAAAAGACGTGTTTTGCGGAGAAGCTTAAGTGAAATCGGTAACGTGGTATGTTAGTAGCTTCTTTAAAATCACTACATAATTCAATCAATAGAAATTGTTATAAATTGGCACCAAGAACAGAGGAGTAGGGGGACTCGGCACTTTGGCCTCACAGATCTTTTGTGCCTGTGCCTCGAAAGAGCATCCCGAGAGGGAGGGGTGAGGCGAGAGGAGACAGAGGGTGGCCAGACCACAGAAGAGCAGGCACAGCAGAGGGCAAGGTCCCTACATTTTCCCAGTTAGAAACACTCTAACACCAGCCAGTACACCGGTCTCACTGGTTCGCGCAGAGTGCCGCCTGCAGGGGCCCCTCAGTGGCTCAAGGACCTCGAACGGAATCACACATTTCGTCCCACTGTGGTGCATCCGAACGCTCGCTGACACTTTCTACCCTGAAATAGACCAAACGAAAGAAAGGATGAATGAAATGATTATTGAAGTTAAATGGAGGGAGAGGAAATTCTGAAAGTAACCTACCCACCATTCGCTTGACGACCCGGGAAAACCCCGAAAAAACTCATGGTTCGGGTAGATCGATCGTGGAAACCGAACTCACAACCTCCCGAATGTGAGCCTCACACGTTACCGGGGAGCCATCTCACTCGGTTGCACGAAACAACTGTGAACTATTCTCAGTTCATCTCAAAATGTTCACGCCTTAGATCTCAGTAAATATTGTGCATTTTAGTACGGTATCATCCAATAGACTGTTCAGTGACGTCAGCGAGCTTGTTCGCCGTTCTCTGCTAGAAACTCAGAAATATAGGTTACGAAGTGAAGCAAGTGGAAAACCACAGTTGAGGACCAACGAAGCATTTGTATCCAGATTATTGTAAAGCACAAAACTTGCCCTTCCCTTCTCGCTACACTCCTTGAAACGATGTTACGTCACATACCAGTGTTGTGCCACAGAACTGGCTTGGTTGTTATCCCAATTTAGTATATATTTACAAATATGCATTTACGAAAATATTTAGGTAGTGTGGCTAGATTTACTGCTAATGTGAACTGGAAAATCTATTAAGAACATTTTACTGAGTAGGTATACCTATTTCTGGCACGAACAGTGCATATTTTAAGAACAGAAACCTAAAAATTACTTTGTGCAAAAAGGAGAAAAATAAATAAAATATGCTATTACTTATATCTATATTTAATTTAAAATCAAAAGAGAAGTATCACAATATTGTAAGCGCCTTTGCGCTTCATTTTCGGAATGGTAATCTGCTTTAGTTTTTTTTCCCGAAAACATTAGAATGAACAGCTGCACCTTTATCTCCTCACTAATAATATTAGAATTAAAAGGGGTGTAATCGGAACCAGCATTCGTTTAGCTTCAAATTTCAATGCATATTTTAATTAACTGGAATCTTTCCAAAAAATACAAAATTCAAATAATGCAATGCTGTAACAAAGGAAAGTTAACGGAAACAGTTTATAGTTACATACATTTCTTCAATTATAAACGACAAATAATTTTCTGTATACTTGATATTCCACAAAATAATAGCTTTTTTCTTTTGCTAGTGGGGAAGCTACGTGGGGAGTATAAATACATCGCCAGATACTTGGGTTACACTGCTCGTATGCCTTAAATCTGCCTGATTTCAAAATCAAGTTCCATAGTAAACTTGACGTTAAATTTTAATAATCCCTCTTCTGGCAACGAGGATAAATGTAGGATGATTTTGCTTCTTTTTAAATTTATAGATACAAGTTTTGATTTGCTTTGTAAGTAACTAAAGTATTTATACATATATACACATTTGCATACGTATATATGGACATTAATGTTGCATTAATGTTACTTTTGCTGAATTTGTTTCTCTCTTCGTCTCTTGCCGAACGAGGGCACAGGCAGTAGCGTATGAGTCACAAAATTATGAAAAATTAAACAGTAATAAAAAGTATACTTTTTCAGATTAGAATTAAAATGGTGGCCTAAAATTTGGTATGCTTGGTTTTCTGTAGTATGCAATAAAATTATGCATTTGTGTTAGAACTATGAATTTTTTCTAGTAGAAATAGAATAAAGAGGACTATTACTAATAATTACAAAGAAAAAATTATATACTTCTATGCACGAGCGTAGTGAACAAATCAATGCGAAGTTTTCTTTAAGACATTCTACATGTCCTGAAAATTTCAACTTTATCCATCAATATTTACTGCAAAAGAGTTTACCCCAAAGAACAAAAATGGTTATATGCAGAAAAAACTATTTAAAGTTTCGGTACAAAGTTTTGGAAAATCGGTCTTCAAATATCCACAAGCTTGGCACTTTACCACAATTTTCATAGAAAAATCATAGAACTCTCTCAAATTCTCTATAACACATTCTTCTTTACACTCACTACATAAGACTGTTGAGAACATTTCTGTCAACAGGTTAGCTAGGATTTTGATTGGAATTTTCATCAATTAAATATGGAATACGAAGGGAAGGTAAAGTAATACAAAATGTTTTATTCACATGACAAATAAATAGTTAAGCTGAATGAAGAAGGTAATTAGGCTCCGTACGTGACGTAAGAGAACATGTAACACTTTCAGCTGTAGAGTTATTGGATAAGATTCATCATTTTTACCTGCTATAGAATGTGTCCATCTTGTTTAGCTTTCTTTTTGTTTTATCTTTCCACCAACACTTTTCTTATATTTGCTAAAATGACACAAGTGATACTATAAATCAACTACATATATAGGTACTTTAGCTGTTTTGTAAACAACACATTCATTTGTTATATGTTTCATATTTTTGTCAACCGATAGCAGCACTTGCACAATAAGAGTAGCCAACATCTCTATTTTAAAGGCAAACGTATCATTAAAATCTAAAAACCACAAAAGACTGAGCCTTATGTTTTCTGAAAAAAATATTTCTGGCCATTTTGGCATCATGTTCCCTTAAGAAGAGAACAAATAAACTAAGGCTTTCCCCACACAAAGAAATAAACTTTATCACAAATTTGATTTAACTAACCTTTTAAAGCATTGGTGCAAAATGGAAGGTTAGAAGTGAGGTGTTAAATACAGACATAGGTTGGCATCAACAACAAAGACTAGCAGAGTGCAGACCGCATTGCTAAGAGGTACTTGAGGTTATGTGTACACGATGTATTAGTTGGTGGGTATATCGCTTAGCTGGATCGGAAAACTTTGCATTAGAGGACAGCGGGTGGCAGCGTGTGAACTTGCGACTTAGCTTCTCACCTGAACAGTCGCATTCAGGCCGTGCGGTAGCCACTCAGCCGTGAAGCCATCTGGGCGTGCGCCCCAAGCGATTACTGCTCCCCCCTCGCAGCAGGATCTCACCGCAATTTCAACTTTAAATCCCAAGACATGTATTCTTTCTTCTCGGTCACCATAAAAACCCTCCTTATTGTGTTTGTTTGGCTTTGAATTTTCCCCCAAAGTGCCTGGAGCATGTATAAAGTGTCAAACTTTTTGCAACACTTCCTTTGTTTTGATTATGGCAAAAGAGAAACAAAGTATATGTAATATCTAAAGTATAGAATGCTTGTAAATGTATAAAGGCTGCTATCTAATTTTCTCTGTTGTAATGTCCAACGAGATACTTTTTCAGCCATATGGACTTCACTTCTGTGAGCATTACACTCCTCCCTTTTCAGTGTTTAGCTCCCTTTTGAGATCGCATTCCGGATTCACTGAGCTGACAGCTCAACGATGAGGGAAAACCCACCGAAAAACCTTATCCAGGCGACAATGCACTCTAACATACTGTGACAAAGACGCAAATCAGTCCAGTTACTTTTTATATTACTTTTTTTTTTCTACAACGTTACCACAGTCTACAGTCATTCGTGATATTACAGCTCACAGCTCCTCTCACTCACTCTCTTTCTTCACATTGTCTCTCATAAACTGACGATACAATCACTCATTACTCATTAGGACTTCTTCACTTCGACGCGACGTACCTTTCACGACGATAGTATCTTACACACAGATGTCTGGCAGTCCTTGACGCACTGTTGTTGTAATGTTTAACGCCCGCTTTTACTACTACGGCATCGCAGGCGGTGACACTGATGGTACATGAAGATGGAGCACCGGTGGAATGAGATGGCGGGGGAAACCGGAGTACCAGGAGAAAACCCGCCCTGACGCCGCTTCGTCCACCACGAATACCACATGCGGGTCCCTGGGATCGAACCCCGGCCACCTAGGTGGAAGGTGAGCGCGCTTGACGCACTGGCTGACTCATGTCTGTAACCGTAACTAACTCGTTGCCTCGTCTCCTAATATACGAGGATGACGTAATACGGACTTCCCTCGAAATTCTAGAAACACGCCGGCAGCCGGATGCCTCTCGAAGGCTCCAGCAATCCTTTAAGCGCCGCGCTCATTGTTATTAGTCACGTACACAAACAGACGTACGGGGAAGCCTGACCTTGAGCACCTCTCTTTGCTCGCTGGCTGGTATGTGGTGTGAAGCAGCGTACATAGCCCGGACCGTCCCCCGCTGTGCGCGACAGCCGGTGTCACAATACATTTGATCTCGGTGCTCCAGTTTAGAAGGCTCCACGGTAACGAGTGAGGTTCGCATTCGGGAGATCGTGGGTTCCATTCCCGTGGCCAATCTTTCTGACCAATGGATTTTTTCCGGGGGTTTGTCATGGTCACTAAGCGAACCCTGGGAAGGTTTCGTATTTCCTAACCCCCCATTCAAGCTCACCCCGTATTTCACTTCCGCATGGTTGTTTCAAGGTTCAAAGTATCGGCGGGCGTTTCGGCATGCATGGCAGGTGCTTGCTCTGTGTTAAGCCTCGTCCTCTGAATAGTGTCAGACCCCAGACAGAGGGGAAAGGAGCAGGAGTACGAACCGCCAACGGGGTGCTCAAATCTGTAATTGCTAGGGGCCGTGCACTCTGCTGTCGTTTCTCCTTACGTGCGATCACCCCGTGTCCTTACTTCTTCCTTTCAGGGGCGTCCGTAAGCGGCATAGGCACGAGGGGCTTAATCCCCCCTTCCCCGAACCTGGTCTGGCCTAGCTATTTACCTCCCCCCAGACCCCGAATGTATGCTAATGTACCTCCTTAAAGTTGGGTTAGTGAGCTTGGCGTGGTACGGAGAATTGCAGAGCTGATTTTTCTAGGTCCGTTCTTTATAGAGCGCCACGAGGTGCGATCTATTATATCCTACCCTATATTGACCGTGTCTACGAATCCTTTCGAAGACAATCCAAAGTTCACGAGCTTAAGTTCCTATTCGGCCTCGTGTCCACTTGGTCTATAGGATGAAGTGCCTTGGCCCCATAAAGTAGATATCGAAAAGTTTTTAGGTCTGCGGATGCCAGGTTTGAGAAAAGAAGTACCTATCTCGGGTTTGGAGTAGCTGGGATATTATGCGAGTGGCAAAGCTCAGGTAGATATTTTCCGTAGTCACACAAATTATGTGCTATTTCTGTTGGTAATCTCTGACGATACTCAAACCCTCTCCACACCGACTGCACACACATACACGCACACGCACACACACAACATTGCTAGCAACTATCTCGTTCAACACTTAACAACTCGCTTCTCTCAACACCGCATTTGCTTATATAGTCGAGAATGACGTAGCACGGATGCTTCTCGAAATTTACCTTTTCGTACATAAGCCCGACACGGAAACAGTTTCTGTATATCTGGAATAGCTTTTTTCTGCCGCGCTATTGTTGCTGGCCGCGTATTAACAAGCAATCATATGAGGTAGCTTAGCTTTGAGTGTCTCTTTGACGGTGGCTGCTGGTGTATTAGGTATATTTGCAAACTGCTGTCAAACCACACAAGTCATTATTTAACTACAGCTGAAAGACAATGTACAGTGTTTTTTTTTTTTTTTTTTTTTTTTTCTCCACTACTGAGTGAAACTTCGTGTGGATCATCTAGTTATAAAGTCAGGAGATGCCAGTTCATTCCACTTTCAAACGAGGCATTTCCCAGCAACTGCGGATGTTATACCCAGGCCTAAAGAACCAGTTGAAGGTTCAGTTGCAGCTCTGCTGCATGTCTCATTAAGCTTGTTTACCAGTGATACGCAACCTTACGCAAAAGAGGAAAGAACAGATTTGCTGCCACCTACTTTTTGTGAGGTATGACGCATTTATGGAACTAAAAAACAAACCTCTGGAACGCTTGGTTACCTGAATGAGTAGGGAAATTCTTCGTGCTCAAAATAGAGGAATTAGGTGACGTCATGAGCACATAAAAGACAAGGTTGGGTATCGCTGTCAATTGATTGTGCATGCCCAGGATCGGTCTGGGTGCTCAAATGCTGGCCTACTGATCCCAAGGTCGCGGGTTCAAATCTGGCCCAGACCGATGGTTTTTAAGTGTGCTTAGAACGACAGCTTCATGTCAGTAGATTTACTGGCATGTAAAGAACTCCTATGGGACGAAATTCTGGAACACCGGCGATGCTGATTTGATTCTGGCAATTGACAACGTCGTTAAACCCTCTCACGAAGTGAGACGGTACTGCCTTCTCTTGATTGGCTGCCCCTTTAGTTATATTTGGAAGACACTTTTAATGGTTGCACTACGCTTAATTCATAAAATATACTTAGAAACCTTGTTTTAAATTCGATGTTTAGATTCATATGCAGATATGTAAGATTTAAAAAAAATCTTCTCTTATTATATTTGAAAAATCTGTGTATGTTTTAGGGAAGATTTAAAGTTTTTCTTCACATTTATCTACAAATACCAACAAAATACTTTACGTTACCAAAAGATACACATTCAACTTAAATATATTTCGTTGCTTTGAAAGGGAATAATCACTGTGCAGAAAACTTATTTAAACCTGTTCACCAATGCGGAGGTGATATTTCCATAATTTGCGGGTGACAGTTGATCGATTATGACTAACTATAGAATTTAATATTAATGAGTGCCAAAGTTAGAACTGCAGCTTATGAACCTAGTTCTGGTGTAATACGACCTTTATTGTTGTCAATAAAATGTGCTCACTCTTGCATACTTCTCTCTTGCAGATAACATAGCGAAATCCAGCTCGCTTCAGCGCCGCATTTTCTAGCAGGCATTTTTATACGGTAGCGTGGCTTTAATTCCCAGGGCACCATCAGAGACCAAGAGGTCAATTGAAAAAATGATAATACAAAAAAGGGGAGTGGAGATAAAGAGCTTAATGTTTTACTCCCCTGCTGCGTGACGTAATATTTCGGACAATGGCAATGTTCTAAACTAGATTAGCGAAACATGATTTTTCTCTCACAATGCCCGCCGCTAAAAATAAAACAAAAAACGGGGGAAAATCCCAAATATTGGAATAAATCCTCGTTAGAATCGTTTCCCTTAGCATTAAGGTAGAAAAAATCAGGATTATAGACATGCATATCTGTCGTTTGGAGTGCCATAATTAGGGCATGGGATTTTAGAACTAAAGAAGTTTAAAAATAAACCAAGCTAGGAACACACCTGTTAATTTTTGAGCTCAAAATCAGGTTATTAGGACGTTCTTCCTACAAAGTCAACTTTATCGCCGTTTGTTTTGCCATGACGGAGGAACAACAGAAGATCGTGGAGAAACTGTCAAGGATTGTAATAGATTAAGCGTTTAATTCAGAAGTTTAAAATGTGCATAAAAACGTTTTTGAAGTGACGGCAATAATCACAAAATAGAAACAAAGAGAAGAATACGTACAGAACAGCAATACAAATTTGCAGACATTAATATTGATGCATTCATGCCGCAATGACTGCAGCTCAAGCAGGTACTCATGAATGAAGTGCAAAATTTGGATTTAAAAGGAAGAGAATATCATCACTGCGTACAAGGCTAGCCCTGTTCCGCTTCTTAACTTCCGAAAGAAAGGAATGAGGTGAGAGAGTACAAAGGGCGGTTAAATCTGATGTACATTGATGGTGATAGACGTAGTCAGGCGATTCCCTAACGTTTCCATGCTGAGTATCCTTGGCCGCCACTTTGATGCACCCTCTATCCACCAGAGCAGGTTCAAAGGCACATTTGCCATATATGTTTTATAGCACCGTTTACCGTAACTAACCTTGCTGCACTGCAAGTTGAAAGTAAACGATAGGAAAATTCGTGGGTGTTAGCCTAGCTGGTGAAAACACGAAGAAACCCAATGTCAGTGGGCTGGTTCAATAGGTACGCAAACCTTCCCAGTCCGAGCTTCAGGTACTGCCACCTTTGGTAGTGTTCAACGTCCGATCTTGGCGCATACGGCACAAATGGTACATGAAGTGATAAAACTGGGAAAGAACAGTTAACAGTACCTCCCCGACAATTCCAGTTATGAACACTGAGAAAAATAAGCTATCTACACTTGAGCCATCCCGTTCGGAATACCATCCAATGCCTTTATCTTTTTCTGCTTTCTCTGTTTACAAATTGACGCCTGAAGTCAGATGACTGTCGACGAGCAGACAAACTCTGGATCAGAGAGAGTAGCCAGGATAGATGATCAGCCCGAAACCTTGTATGAAAATGAGGAAGATAATATGAAATGAGGGCCAAATAATGAAAGAAAAGGTGATAATGGAGCAGTCAATGGAATTATGGCCAGAGAACCCGGAGAAAAACAGATACCACTTTGTCCACCACAAATCCCACATACGGTGTCCTGGGATCCAACCTGGGCCGCATTGGTGAGACACAAGCGGTCTAACTACACGGCAGAGGTGCCTCTAATGATTTATCGACTTCTTAAAGTGCATAAAACTCCAAAAAACACTCTGAAGGCCATTGTTATAGCACTGAAGGTTTCAGTCTCTCAAGAGGCAGAGCGGGGCCACCAGTACGATTTTCCGATTCGTGCATGGTGCCTAAATCACAAGTAGGTACAGAGGTATTTCTTAGGCGTAGCGAATGATCTTGCTAGGATCTGCGCGAGTGACGTCGTGCAACTTGATGGTGGGGGGTAAGGTCTCTGTTTTCTTCCTTGAAATAAACAATAATAATGTAAGTGGGCACTGTACTTAATCATGTACTGTTCCCGATGTTTACTACATGGAGAGATACTAACCTGACGCTCCTATGTCTTACAACTACAAAAAAGAACTCGATTATACACTACTGCGCAACTATCGGTCATTCACCACGTCTCAAAGTACCTCTGTATGCACTATACCATAGCGACGTGGGTTGCAGCGCAGTATTCCAGTTTTCAGTTATAGAATGCGCATGGTTTCGAACCCGCCCATAGGGTAGTGGAGTTTTTGGTCTATGTACAGGACTAGTGCCGTCTCAGCATTATGATGCATTTGAGGAGTTACGATAGGTAGCAGTCTGTAGGTCACGAGAACCAACGTTCCGGCTGGGGAGACATTGTTGACCACTGATCTCCTGTATCTTTCAATTTTGCTCTGCGATTTAGGTGTAAGGTTGGCAGCCGGATTGGTAGCTCTAGACCCACTAGGCTGTTTTGTCACAGATTATTAATTATATCATTTTAAAATACTTTTGTCTGTTACTAAGCACTTTATAAAGGCTACTAAGGTACAGAAGTGTGGCGTTCAGCATGAGAACATATAGATAATTACACATTGATTCCATTATAAGGAATACAAGTGGAATTTTAAAACAATACAATTATTATTATTGTCTTAAAATATGTTGGTGGTTTGTGGTTTCTTTTTGAGAGCAACTAATGACTGCATTCCTAGTATACAACATTTTGAAACATGATGTACTAGTTAATGCAACACATTTTCTATTTACTGAAATTATCAAGCTATTTCCATTTTAAACTATGTACTTTTAAATGAGCACACCAGAGGTAAATAATCACAAATAGAGGGGAAGTGATAAACACACAAATGTTAAACCAATGATCGGTTATTATGTATAAAAATACAACAGTTTAATCCCAATGAATAATAGAGAAATCACAAAATGCACACATATAGAATAAACTAGCTAATTATGAATGTTTAACTTCGCATGAGCTCAGGGGCATAGATATAATACGGCAGAGAATAAAATCCCGACTATGGTGTATTTTTCATGTATGAAAGTACAGTTAATTTATCATTGATTGATCTAATAATGATTAACTATGAAGTCCAGGTGTTGATGTATTAAGGAGGTTGTAAGCCGATTGAGGTGCTATCTCAAAAGGAATATAAAAACCCCTTCCGATTTTAAGAAGAAAATATGGCACCTTTGGCTAATTTAGTGCCGGCATATTGTCATGTAGTTCAGTTGGTTTGAGTAGCGCCGGCACGATAAGGTAAAGAGGCACGTTTTAAATCCTAAATTGGGCACAGTATTTTATTCTGATTCTACCTTTCTACTATGCATGATTCGTGTGAAAGAATAATTGCCATATCACACAAATATTTACTAATGTTACAATAGCGGTTCATTTCATGCCCAAACATTAAAGTTATGCGTTTGTTTTGCGTTTGTTTGGGGTGGGATGAGGTAGGGGTTTACGCCGTATTAAACAAGTGCCAAATTTCTGTGGATAGAATAAAGAATAGCTACGAATGCGAAAGTCCTGACTTAATATACATTTCATTGATTCATTCAAATTAACTAACTCGACCCTTTCTGGCATCATCAACCACACAGCGCACAATCAAATAGAAGACGTAAGAAAACACCAAACACGGTTTTGACTATGAGACGGTATTTGGGTAACTGTCAAGATGCGGATGGGAGGTATTAACGGGTGACCTGGCTTCGATGTTCGTAGTGTTAGCTTGAGACCTCTTCTCTGGAGTTTCAGGGAGTGGGTAGTTTATGGATCTTTGCTGGCTGCTCGGGTGGATGAATGCACTAATTTTCGTTGTGTTAATAGTTGCTTTATGGTTACCGGTCGTCACTAAACACATTACGTGAAGGTTTTACACAAAAAGAACTGCATAAAAAGTCCGACTGTCGACTTTGCACTACTGTTCTGCTTATGAATCCTTTCCCGTCTGGAGGTGTTTTTGCAGAGAGCCTCTAGTGAAGGTGTTTTTAGAGAGTAACCTATCCGAGGAAAAGTTATTTTCACCATGACACAAAAAACTTCCTCTTCTTTCAGGACTTTGCCCATTTTTGTCAATCACGTCATCTTTTTCGTCAATTGTATTTGCTCCTCGAAAACAATACATTTATTCTCATTGGTGAATTTGTATCTATTCCATACTTGCTTACAGTTGGATTTTTTAGGCTATTATTTCAGATATAAGAGAGGCTTCGAAGCCTAAATCCGTAACTCCTTTGTTTACATCGGCGCCGGACATTCTTTCAATACAAAAGGAAAAACCTGCTGTCCGCAAACTGCTCTATATCTGCAGGCTGACCCAAGTTCAGACACACGTCGTTATTTCAGAAAATGTATTCATTCTCATAATACAAGGAGACTTATTTTCCGTCAGTAAATAATCTTTAATTATATTTCCTAAATATATGTGTTTGATAATTATTTATTATTATGATATACCCTTTAACGTTTACAGAACTGAAATAACGGTATCCACTATGACAACAAACCCATGACCCATTAAATATGCTCCTGGTTCCCAGTGTATCGCACAGGTTAAGTTTGCAGGGGCTATAGAAAGAGAACACACCACGCAACACAGAGCGCTGGGTGTGGGAGCCTATATAATCTGTGTACACGCTCGGTATTAACAACTTTGTTTTATTTCCATTTTTTACAAGAGCCGGTAAAACGAATTAAGGGTTAATTAGTCGAGGCCAGCAGTAAGGTATTAGCTTATAAAGCAATTGACCACCGTGAAGTTTTTATGCGTTGCCGCGGATTACTGGGTACAGCTCTGAGTGGGCAAAACATCAAGATGTACAACGTTGCTGCCCTCTAACGGCTTTTCTGCCCGTAGCTTTGGGTAAAGAACGAGCTATGAGCTTCAAATTATACCTACTACCTAAGAAGTAGGGTTATTTTTCATCATGCTTCTCGATTTCGTATTATAGTTGCATAGTCGACCTCTAAAAGACACAGTAATAAAATTGATATGTGTGCTAAAATTATTACATTGGTAGAAAATTTAGATCGTGACAAAAAGAAAAAAAGAAAAGAAAGAGAGAAAACAAAGCGAAATATCTCCAAGAGAGTGAAAAAAATTCTTAATTGAATTGCAGGGTACAGAAAAAGAAACTGTAAGATAAACGAAGAAATAAGAGCAGAATTGCAATTATATACCCTGAATAATAAAGAAAAAAGTATATAAATAAGAATAAAGAAAAACAACACACAAAAACGTACCACATACACACGGAATGACAACTGTAGATGATCACATTGCTAATGACTCATAAGCCAAGAGGAAAGAGAAGTACCTATAGGAATGTCTGTTAAAAGATGACACGAACAAGATAATTATGTTGATTGAATTAGGCAATAATGTTTAAAGCATAAAAGAACAAGGAAAGCTACCCAATACGTAGACACCATAATTTATACCACATAGAAAACTGATGTGATTTCATCACATGCTCCAGAGGCAGTTCGAGTCGAGCGGGTTCTTAGTCCCCAGCTCGGGTGTCATAACTGCAGTACCCAGCCGTAACACGGCTTTACCTGCGTGATGAGGGGCGATAGGTTATCTCAACAGGGATGTAATGTTAATTGGGAAAATTTTGTTCATCACGTGCATGGTAACCAACACTAAAAGGTATATATGATAAGCAGACTTCTGCTATTAAGAGGTGTTGCGGAAAAATGAAGAACTATACAAATCCCAATTATATGGAACGTATGCGAAAAGAAAAGAAAAGAAAAAAAAAAAAGGGGGGGGGGGAAAGAAAGAAATACTTAACTTCGGAACATCTATGGAAAGCTAAACAGAAAATAATCGATATTTTCGAAGCAATTTAAGCTAAGACAAAATTTATTTGATAAAAAACATGGATTTTAAGAGCACTACATTTTACCTGCAGAAATTAGCTCTCATATGAGTATGTCCCAGCTATATAAAGAGCACTTGAAGACGGTTTACCCAACATTCAATAAAATGATTTCAATGCGGTACAACATTAAGACATATAGTATTTTAATCGAATTCAGTAGAACCCTATGTGAGAAGACATAAAACGTCAAGCAACTTTGCAACCATATTATCAATACGTGTATATGTATATTCCATCATTCGTCCGACATAGATCTAGTGGGTTGCATTGAACACGAATTCATTGGTCTGACTAACAACCCCATAAGAAGCACATATTTCCTGCAGCAAGAAACTCATAAATTGCCAAGATCTTAACAGAAAACTGCTATATATTGCATCACGGAAAAACTATGTAAGTCAGTATTTCAAACTGTTGGAGGGGAGAATTAAAGGATTTTTGTTGTTTCCCTGCCATATATTGTACAACATTCATTATTGTATGTTTGAAACACGATAAATATTTTGGTGTAGATATTAATGTTATAAACCTAATACTACATTACTTCAGAAAAGGTGCGATTCAAAACAAGACAGCTGTTCGACAATAAAATTGACATGCTGAAAACATAACTGCAAACAAAGAAATTGCTGTATTAAACCATATTTCACATTTAATTGATACAGAAAGTATACACGATTTTATGCGCAATTCAAACAGAAAGTAAGAAACTATAATTTTTAGTCGAATAATTTGATATAAATAATTGGCTGGCATTTTTCGTTATCGATTTAGAAGATGACCACAATTCTTTATGCCACTTTTGCCCACAAGTCAGTAGCTCTGTACGCCCAGCGTCGAGGGTTAAATCGTTTAATGACTTGGGAAAGCCTGATTCATTCGTTTCAGCAAATTATTTCAACTTAGGGGTCCTCACTAATAAGCTATTGGGTCCGAGATCCACCCCCGTCCTTTTTGGTAATCTCCACCTTGTTTTTTCTCATTTCAATGAACTAACCGTTTCTGCTTCTGGACCTTTTCAGGCAAACACTCTGTTTCTAATCCCTAATACACCACATCTGGGTTTCACATCATCCCCTTATGTGCCACTTTGCCTGTTGTTTGCATCTAAAAAGCGCTTTTCCATATAGACCGGCTTACATCCGGCAGACGTATCAAAATTCATAAGTCGCTCTTTCACCTCATATGCCTATCTACGTATAAGCTTGTATACAAATGAAACTGGTTAATGAGAACGCTACTTTCATCGCGCTTTTATCCGTGCGTGGTCTTTTCCTACTCTATACAGGGATTAAATCATGGAGTTTTGGTATTGGTCCCTCCATTCTTCACAAATAAATTTAAATTCATAGAAGTAGTTTTAAAATTACATTTTTCTTCATACGCAAGTTTCTGGAATATAACCTTACTTTTTGCAAATCTTGTTGCCTTCGCAGTGATATAGTTAAGTAATATCCTTTCTAATGACCTTCTATCAAAGAAAGTTGTAAACTCTAGTGCAAAATTTCTTGATTAATTTGATACACAGTTTCTTAAAAACGTGTACTTAGGAATTAACGCAATTTTCAAACATGCTCAGCAGGCATGCATATGCATTCATGAACGCTTTTATTTATTTCGTAAAAGTAATATTATAGGCGGTCGTCTCCTTAGCCTCGTTAGTTCCCTGAGGGGCCAGTTGAGGAGCTACCTGATTAAAAAATAGGGGCTCTGGTTGTGAAGGATGGGTACCGACTGCGCGCGAAAGGGTTAAATTTTTCCTAACTGCGCGTGAGGTACTGAATTGTAAACATGCCTAAGCGCGCGAGCTTGCCAAGCGTAAACAGGCCAACAGTGAGCGAGTATATCTACCACAAATACCTATGTCTAATGCTTGTGAGTCTTTCTCGCGTAAGTAACAGAAGTGTGGCACCACTAGTAAATAATGTTAGTCATTTGTTTCGAGAATAGTTGTGGCTATAGGTTATAGGGTTGGTAACACTTAACGATTGTCGAATGTTCCGAGTGTATAAGAGGCCTGTTTATTTATAAAATGATGTTGGTACTCATCGCGTGTGTTTGTATAAGGCAATGGATTCAGTGCTTCTCTGCAAGTTATGAAAAGTCAAAGTGGACAAAGTTTGGTTGTTATAGATGGATATAAATTACGCAAAGAAAGAGAAACACAGCGAGGAGTATCGTGGAGGTGCACTGTTCAAACATGGAAGTCCCGTATTCATGTAAATGACACTGTTACATTTTATTCAGTAATAAAATAGGCATAATCACGAAACCGTTCATAGTTTGGATAGGCAAGTAATCTCTAATAGCGCAAAGCGCAAAGCTGTTACTCATTTGTCTGAAAGACCATTAAAGCTGATTCGCAAAGAAATTGCCAGTGAAAGATTGATATGAATGGCATATAGGCCAGCGTTCATAAAGAGTCCTAGGTCTCTAAAACTTGGGAACGAAAATGCAGGAATGTCCGCCGCGCGCAGTCGGGTAGTTCAAAACTGGTAGAAAGTTGCCTTGCGCACAGTCGGGGCCCTCCGGTTGTGAAGGTCTAATAACCGGCCGAGAGGGACAGGGTCACTGACAACGTACCAGCCTCCAGGACTGTACGCATTGTGGTGGACAGAGGTGAGGGACGTAGCGGCCGGGCGGTAGGTCTTGGTCCGGAAAGGTTTTTAATATTGTAGGCTGATTGAAGGTTCATTGCAGCCTCCCTTGTGTTCGAGTGAGATAGATTCGCAGGAACGTGTGGGGCTAGTTCGAGAGCCCATGGTTCAAATCCCGTTGAATGCCCACTCTGGTGTTGGTTCTGGATGATTTTCTCTGGTTGGTAGGCGAATACTGGGATGGTTTCTATCTACCACTATTTTCTGTCCCTCATTTCCCTTTTATTCCACTTCTTTCTTACCTTTCAAACGTGCTTCTAGGTTTCGAATGCGGTGTCGGAAAGATGGCGCGGATGCTTACTTGAGGTAGTATTCCTTGTGAATACTAGAATGACTGGTGGACATTTAGCTTTCTAGTTTTATTCCTTGCTTCTAGTTTCCGTCTTGCTTGTGTTCACAGAGTGCTTTCATTATCTATCGACAGATGACAGCGCACTCGCTATTATCATCCATTTTCATTTTTAGTCTTGTTTTAGATTTTAGGTAGATCTACGGGTCATGGTACTACATATCCAAGTCGGAATTTACCTTGGCGACTGAGGAAAATCGCAAAAAAAGGCCCAGTCAGATTGGTCGGCTCACGGGATTTGAACCCGGGACCTCCGAATGCGGGATGCACGTTACCGCCAGAATTATTAGGTGCTGAACACTTATTCAAACCTCTAATGAGACTGGGGGAATATGATTTCGATCTTGGAGAATGATATGAAAGATCAAGACTTGTCCTAGGCAACACACAATAAAAAGAAAGAAAAAACCGACAAATCTTCAAAAAAGAAAGACATAACCCTACCATATGTATATATAAATATTGCCCAACCTTAAAGGACAGACCTACCAAAAATATAAAAAATAAAACGCTCACGCACAAACCTGCCTTTACTTCCGTCTCCTATTAAAAAACACAACCTTCACGGCCAGTAGAGGATTTTACCCTGACCTGGCAAAAGCGGGGGGCGGTCTGCAAGATCTTCTGCAACCACAACACCCCAGTGCCTATCACAGTCGTCGTCAAACCTCTCTAATGATCAAAAAGGGATCATCAAGGAAGAGAAAGTTGACCACGGCTAATGACGTTCCGGAGACAACATCCTTCAAGGTTCTACCCAAAGTACCAAATACCCAGAAATGTGTAAAAGAAGAGAAGCGTGCTCCATCAGGAAAGCTACCCCCAAATTCCATGTTTTTTGTACGCTCTTGATATGCCACGTGATGTGGAACATAGTTTTTCAAAATATTCCATAGCCATAAAAAAAAAACTCACAAATCATTTATCCCCATCCCTTACGGCCTTTCAACCCTTGTATTATACTCCCATACCTTAAGAAAAGAAAAAAAAAATTGCTAAGCTCATTCGCCACCCTTAACCCACCATCACTTCCTTAACCACCACACCAATGCCAGCAGGGCATAATGTCCCGGAATGGCAATAGTCTGAGGGCGCCTCAGGACAATCCCTCAGTGACACCATCAACTTGAAGAAACCTCTAATGCAACAATTACTATGCCAACTATTCTCGAGAACCCATAACAGGCTCCCGTATGTAAACCCAGAAAGACTATAAATATTAAAAATCTGGTGTGTTACACTCACATTATTTTCTCTACTGTCGTACTAACCATTCTTACAAACTCTTATTCCTGTATCTTCGTGTTAGTTGAGGTAAACATCTGTGCAAATTATCTTACTGCTTATTCCCTTGCAGCTGCAAGGGGAATATTAGAATACATAGGCTTTGAGCGATATCAAATCTCTTAAAGCTTTGAGATCCCGTTCTCTTTGCACGCTTAACATGTATAAAAATCAACAATGTTTCATTTCACCAAAGTTTTAAGTTTTCCTAAACTGACACTAATAACAAGGAATATCTCCGAAATGGTTCACTCTACAAAAAATTTTGTAGACATAAATTAGCAAGATCTACATTTTTTGTGCAGTAAAATTTTGTGTGTCTCTAACGGTTTACCGGTAATTTCATTTTTAACGATATATTTCATTTGTCATAAAAATATCTCAAACATAAGGCATTTTAATCAAAATCGTTAGTCATTTTCAAGAAAAACAAAATTTTCGAAAAAAAATTCATGTAAAGGGTAGTTTAGGGTGAAGCAATTTTCTTCAAAGTATTCGTGTCGCATCCTTGAAAGACATTAATCTAAAATACCGACTTTGATTTTTAACCGACTTTTCGTTTTTGAGTTATGCTGTCCACAGAATAACAGACAGACACACACAAATACACGCACGCACGCACACACATGGACCTTTTTCTAAAAATTGTGTTTTTTTTTTTAACTCAGGGGACTCAAAACATATATTTCTGGTGAAATCTCGACATCGAATTTTTGGGTCAAATACAAAAATTCCTCTACTTAACTATACGTAGTAGAGAAAGTATAAGTAATCATAATAATTGAAGAACGAATAAATAAAATGAACGTAAAAAAGTAGGTGGCGAATTTAAAACCGAGTAGAAAGGGTAGTGGTTCTCTAGCGTCAGTTGATAGGAAACAACAGTCTTGGCTGGTCAGTTAAAGTGACATTGTGAGCCTTTGGCGTAGTAGGTATACATTGAAACCAATGGACACAGTTATATCGCAGTAAAACATATTTTAGGTGTTTAAATACGACACAGTTTTATTTGATCGATGAGTTGTTCTATTATTCACATTAGTCGGCCGCGTTTCAATGGAGGTATTGGAAACATTTATTAAAAGACCTTATCTCTATATTAGTGTCGTTCCTTTAAAAAAAAAACCCCACGCACATACCGGGAGAGGAATCTCAATGCTCTACCGATGGCGGGAGATGCAGAGCAAAGGACTTTGAGACATTGTTAGGTGACATGAAGCATTGTTGCTTCAAACTGGTTTATTAACGTGCGACCTACAAAACGCCAATTCGACTTCAAAATTATTGTAGCATCGACGACTGGGAATACTGCTTCAGGTTCTATATAAGTCGCAGTATGCGAGGTATCTTCAACCGTTGCTTAACCTACAGCTTAATGCACTCTTCTTGTTGTAGGTATTACTAGAGATGATTTATGTAATTAAAACGAAGTTTTAGTATAAATAAAAATAAACGCACTTGTAGTTACATCAATAGGCCGCATCAAGCAGTCCAAGTTGATTTGAATTTACTGCGATTAAAATAACTTTATTACCAATAAGTAAATAACGAAAAGGCAAAATATTAAATATAAAAATACATTCTTTTCATTCGGCAGAGCTAAAAGTTAAATCCTTTTTCAAGATCGAAAGAACTGAAGTCATCAACGGACTAAGCAGTGATACTAAATGGGCCCGCATCCTCAGCAATAAAAACTATATCAGAATTATCTCTAAGTAAAACACTTTCAACATTCCAAAGAGAGTACTACATGAACGTCTTGCGTACCATTTGCATGAAAATACTCTCCTCACCCAACTGCATGCTGTGTCAAGAAGATGTCATTCATAAGAGGGAAAATCTTACTACTTGCTCTGCTCTTCAACAGTCTTGGGACAAGTCAAATGGACAACTGTATTGGGAAACCTGGAGACTAGTGACAATTGTTCAACAGTCTGATTATTAAATTAAATAAAATAAATGAATTACCAAAAATAATTTTAAAATATGCCAGTATATAGGCGATAGACGTATAGATTTCATTTACTAAGTAGAGTATAAAGTGACAAGAGACAAAGAGTGCAACTTACTTTGATCCATTGTGATATAGGAAAGTGCCCTATTATCGGGTACCGTTTTTAAATTTAAGATTACAGACAAATTATAAGTATTTAAATCATACAAAATGTGCTACGCTGTTACCAGAAATAATTAAATGCTACCCATTCCAAAAATCTTCTGAATATGTTCTCATTCAGAAACAGCAGGACAAAGAATTAAAACGTGTAATTTTTGCCTCTGGAAAATATGGTTCCTAATTTTGGGTTGGAAATTAACACTGATATTTAATGAGTTAGCAACACAGCCAAATGTTTGTCTTAAAAGTAAAAAGTGCTACATAATTGTTAGTTATTCTGCAGACGTTCCATACATAACAATAAAACGTCCAGTCTTTGGGTTTTTTAATGCAGAAGTCACATTTAAAATATTGCCAACTGTCATCTTCAACACTTGCACAAAGCTCATGACACCAGCGAAAGCAACCGGTGCACTTAATCCAGATTTCTTTAGAAGTATCAGTTGACCATAGTTGATAGCAGTAAATGCACTCCTCGTCCTCTTCGCATTCAGATGATGAGACGTTCAACACGATCTCATCAGTGCTTGAGTCGGAGTTTGTATCTCCATGATCGTGGCTCTCCGGTGCTTTCTTGTGAACAGCTTTCTTTTGGTAGCCTCAGATGTTGAAGGTCTGTCAGAGGCTTTAAATGCATCTGGAATAAAATCCAGAACATCTGTTTGTACAAACCGATGCCAAATTTCGGGGACCCGAAATTAAGCAACCTAGTACTACCCGATATTAGGGGCCATTGCTTACTTTTATTTAGACGCAACCTAACCCTTAACTGAATGGCGAAAGACATGCTTTGTCAATTAGATATGGAAGACCACGCTTCAAACTCCCTTCTCAAATGAAATACTTTAAAATAACGTCTTACCTGGCTCGAGAAGTCACTTCCAAATGAACTCTGTGCAGAATTATCTTGACCAAAATACAAAAATGACTGCAGAGAAGCACACGTTAGCAGAACCTGCACCAAACTCACAATGGCGCATCAGAATGACCTTCGCTAGTGGTTGTTCGAGCGAACTACAAAATGCAGGGAGATATTCAGCTACCCGGAATTAGGCAACCTCCCGAAATTGGTCAACAAGTAGATCTCAAATTCATTTTGAGATGACATACCCCAAAGTCGACTTAGTAACGTACTTTACGTTTCGGGCTTCATAGTTTAACCAACCATTAAGTCAATTATTGTAAATAATTTGTTCTTTCACACAAGCCGTGTATACAACAAGATTAGAAAGGTAGGACCAAACTGAAAAATTCAATGCCATAACCGGGATTTGAACCAAAGATCTTCGGTCTTTTCAGACTAATTCTACCATTCCAAATTTCTCCTACACACGACTAGTGCAAAAGAATATATTCCTGATGCCAGATGATTATATAAAACCGCTGTTAAGTACATCAATGCAATTCATTAAATCTGTTCCCACAAGAGACGTAAGGATACTTTTTGCAACCTAAAAGATTAAAAAAAAAAAAAAAAAAAAAAGGAAAAGAAAAGGTCCCAGCTGACACTTGCTGTTGCAGAAAACGACTGTGGAGGTCGCGCCGAGAGCGGATCCACGACTTCAGGTGATCTGGACGCGGGAGATGGTGAACTGGAAGAAGTAAAACCCCGGAAGATCCGTCGCAGTCGCACCACGTTCACAACGTACCAGTTGCACCAACTGGAGAGAGCCTTCGAGAAGACGCAGTATCCCGACGTCTTCACGAGAGAGGAACTGGCTATGAGATTGGATCTCAGCGAGGCCAGAGTGCAGGTGAGTTTGTCAACTGTGATGATCTCTAGTTCTTTGCGTTTTTGCAAACTTTTCTAGTTCATTTCATCTCTATTCTGTAGTAATTTCCAAACAAGGCAATCAGTTCACGTTGAGAAATGTCCGCTGTTTGCTGGCGGATATTTTATTGTAATTCTTCCAGAGTGTGCGCTTTTGTCTTGTACACTTAGGTTTTAAGTTAGAAACCACAGGGGGTTAGTTTGGAGTACCAACTGGCCGCAAATCTCTACTAATAATTCTGTTCTGAAAAACGCTTTCAACTGTTCTCATCTAAAGACTGGTCGTACAGCTGATGCAGAGTTTTGTTAAAAACAGTCAAAATCACGATCCCTGTCTCTTAATTCTCCAAAAGATGGGGCAAAATTGCATTCACGTACATATGTATGTACGTCACTCGAAGAATGTTCTCTACAACTCAAACCTAATATTGCTCTTGAAATACCCCTTCGTGGCGTAAAAATTGATATATGGTCTCCCATTAGCGGAGAAAGGTTTCTCAGAATTCCAATAAGTGATTTCTATCTCTAAGGTAATGCACAAGACAAAAACCACACACCATGGCAGAATTGAAACAAAATAATCGCCGAGAAATTACCTGCATATCTCAACGTGAACTACAGCGAATAAGGTGCCAACAATTTATGGACAACGACGGTGGTCTTTCAAAAGTTGGTAAGCAAAGCCTTTAAAAGTAGTTTTAAAAATGCTGTGTGGTTTCATCCTCACATTTCTATTATTGCATCGCCCTCGTAACAACATTTTTACAAACATCTGTCTCGATTAACATAAACTAGGCGGAGGGATACATATTTTAGCAATATTTTGTTCAAGAGTGAGCAGAGAAAGTCATGCAAGTGGTCACTACATATTTTTATGTATTAACTCTTGCATTACCAAGGGGGAAGGGGGTAATTTTTGGTCATCTGTATTTTTTTTCAATTCTGCATTTTAGTTTTGTAATTAAAGGCATACAGTTAATAGCTACTACAATCAGTGTTTCTACCACTGAATTACGATAATTAAAGCAAAGTTTTACTATTGGTATTTTTCATAAATAATGAAATATCAAGGTAAGTGATTGGTATAATGTGATTCATACAAAAAAGTAAAAGAAAAGGATAGTTAAACACTGTTATATATTAACTTCATGAACATGACAAGATATAATATTCCAGTTTAAAATAAATTTGTTTAAAAATTGCTCAGACATTTTGTTACCAGTGGTAGTCACAAAGTCACCCCGTTAATAGTACAAGTTCTGTAATAAGGATTTGCATAATATATGATATGACTCACGTAACAAAGTAAAAAATCTGATGTGTTGCACTCACATGACTTTCTCTACTCTTGTACTGACAGTTCTTACAAATTCTTATTCCTCTATCTTCTTCGTGTTAGTTGAGATAAACACTATCACATGAAGTCACCACGGTTTATTAGAAAATAATTATAATCAAGCAACTCAAGGGCTGGTTTTCACCATTATAAAGCGATAGTCAAATCTTTCAAAGATTTGAGATTCCGTTCTCTTTGCACACTTAACATACAAAAAAGTGAACAACGATGTTCCATTTCATGAAAGAAAATTTTTAAATTTTCCGAAACACGCACACATAACAAGGAATATCTCCGAAATGCTTCACTCCAGGAAAAAAAATTATTCAGGCATAAACTGTGTATTTTAGCCAGATGTATATTTTTTTCTACAGTATGATTTGGTCTATCTCTAAGGGTTTATCAATTGTGCAAAAGTTGTCCAGCGTAAATACTACAGGGGCTATATCGAGAAAATTCAAGATATACATTTCATTTGTTATAAAAATGTCTCAAATATATGACTATTAATCAAAATCGCTAGAGCTATTTTCAAGAAAATCAAAATGTTCGAAAATTGTTCCGTGTAAAGGGTAGTTTAGGATGGGCTATTTTCTTCAAAATCTTCTTGTCGTATCCTTGAAAGATATTAAACTTAAACACCAACTTTGGTTTTCAACCGACATTTCGTTTTTGAGCTATGCTGTCCAAAGACTGACAGACAGACATTTTTTAAAAATTTTTTTGGGGGGGTTCAGGGGGCCTCAAAATATACATTTTCGGTGAAATCTCGACATGGAATTTTTGGGTGGAATGCAATAATTCCTCTACTTACCAGTAGAGAAAGTAAAAAGCAATAGTTAGACAATATTAAATATTACCTTTATAAACATGACAAGATAAAGAACGTAATTTTAAAATAAGATTGTTTTAGAACCTGCTCAGGTGTAACAAAGCTTTTCATTGTTAGGAAAGCTATGAATGACTACTGCAGCAGGCTGCACATATTTCCGCTACAGTTTGCAAGTTCATTGTTTTAAGCTCAAAAATGTTCCCGTAACGTGATTATTCGCTTATATTAATACTGATTGTGAGCAATGAGCCATTCTTGATGCACCCATGTCAGTAGCAAGAGACGTGAGGCCCTGGTGCAAGTGACAGACTGAAGAGTATGATTCACGTGTGCGATGGGAATAATTGCCCTCTCCCGAACACGTCTGGCGAGGGAAACCCCCACCCCTAGGAGGCCCCCTGATGTATGTTCAGCCAGGCGTTCTCAATGTGGGAGACAGCACGCACGATAATAATCGTTATGTTACTATTTTACCTACTTAATTATCGTTTTCTGTGCTTCACATTACAATTGCAACCAAACATTTTTATTGGATTTATGGTAATATATTTTCGTAATTGCCAAAGGGGATATACTTTACTATAAGCTCAACTCTCTTCCATTGTGCGACCTTTTCAGCCTTGCTATTCGTCTCCGTATATAAATCATTAACACTACATTAATTTAGCGTTTGGTACTTTTTTGCCCCATACCTTTCTCCTCTCAACATTCGTCCCTCCTTCACTATTTATTTCACTTCTGCATTTCACACGCTTCACTGTTTTGCATTTCTATATTTCAAGATTATTAACGATTTTCCTTACTAGCAAGCAACGTTACAATTTCCGCACTATACAACAACACATGCAAATTACTATCTTTAAGAAGTCATATAATATGTTTTTTATTTCTCAGCTAGTAATATCCCTCGTTAGACTTCAACGAAATCGGAGAGGGAGAGATAGCACGTGCACGAGTAATTTCAAAATTTAAACTAAATTGACAGATTGACCACATATCAGGTGAACACATATATTTACATGATTCAGGGCTTCCGCATACTGACCACATGCCCCCCTCCCCACCCACTATTGCTTAAAATATATTGCGTGGACAGGGCAGAGAATGCAGTGGCCATGCGGGTTCGAACATGCTCCGACCTATCGCTGCAACAGTTACTGCCCACTTCCCTTCTGCCAAAATATTGAGATATACCTACGTCTTGATTATGTTCAGCGAGTAAAAGAAATAAAAGACGAAAAGAAATGAAGTTGATATTTTAAAGAAATGATCCATGCCTACTTTAGTATGAGTATGCATATGCACAGCCTAATTCAAAAGCAAATACTCGAATTCGTTACAATGTTTACAATTATGTCAGGCATCGTTGAAGAGTTCTTTTTGATTTTTCATTTATGAACCTTCTTTAATGGCGTCCCTTTCTATATTGGGCGTGAAAGACCACTTAATTTTGCTCAGAAGACTATCAGACTTGCGGTTCCTTCATTTGTCGTAAATTTACGACACGGGACGAACGTCTTTACTTCTCTCCCGAAGGAATTCATGCTAAGGATTTTTATATCCGAAAAAAATCCATCGTTTTCTACTGGGTTTGCACCCGTGACCTTGGGAACCAGAGGCTAGCACATTCCCAACGAAAACATTCATTCTGACCTCTCTTTTCCTACTCTAATTGACTACATCAAACAACTGTCCAACAAATTCTACGCCAGTCTTCCTAACAGCTTTAACCACCTTATCAGAGGCCTCGGGGAATATGATATAGACCCCGGGGAAACTTACAAACGTCCAAGACTCCTACTGACACAACCATAGATTAACTACGATAACGGACCAAATCAATACATCATCAAACACTTAACTTATCTCCCAAACTCCAATTTCCACCATCTACCCACCGTCTTCAATTCATCACCCATCCTAAAGTCAGCAAGGGAGTAATCCCGGAATGGCAAGAGTCAGAGGGCGCCTCCCATAGGGAGGATAACCCCTCAGCGACCCCCCAACGGGCAAGATCATGCAAAACGACTTTAAGGATTCTGCTCGTAGGCCAGCACTTTCAGCGAATTACACAAGACCATTTCTATGAACTGTTTTACTCGAATTATGTTAAGTAGATAGAAACATAAGAATTCTTAAGATTAGTTTGTACAAAAAGTTATGTGAATGCATACATCCATATATCTTGTATATGGACAATTTGGTGAAGATATTGAAGAAAGAGATGAACTACGGTACACGACTGAATAGACATCAATAGAGATCTAAATGTGATTATGGTGGTGATATAAGACCTAGAAGAGATCCTCCCTTTACAAAATACATTTATTGGGAAAGCAATCCTACAAGAAGAAATAATACAGTCGCGTTATACTGCACCTTGACATTGCGTCTGCATACATTGGCAAGGCAATGCTTCACTAGTTCGCAGAGTATTACGATACGCTATTTTCAACGCTTGCTTCTAGCGGCAGTTGTTTGCACATTTGATGGCCGTGCTGTACTTCTGACGTCATTCATACTCTGCGTCCAGCTAACCTGCATCGCACGCGAGCGCACTTTTCTCCGGCCTTTAATTATAAGCAATCAAAAAGCGAACAAAAATACCGCATGGAGTAAAATATCCAATGAGATCAAATGTCGTGAACAAATCTCACTAGTTAGGTTGTGTAGTAAGTTTTGACTTAGATAAGAACAAGGAAAGTTAGTTTCAGCGGGTATACCAACGTGGAACTATGGCAAGATACTAAGTGTAGAATGTGTGGTTTAAGAGATGAAACGCCCTTGCACTTAGTATTCCAGTTTGAAGCACTGGAATGAAATAGACAGGTATAACCAGTTTGGGGTAATAGAGCCAAAAAGATTGTACCTAGTAAAAGTATAATTTAGATACTCCTTAAGCTGATTAAGGAATAAGCAGTTAATTAGTATGACACAGGGAGAAAGTCTTACAATAAACCTCAGATTACAGTGGGGAGGTATTTCGTGTGTATCATTCTGATACTACATAATCTGATCTGATAGTAAGAACATAAATATTAAAAGAATGAAAGAAACTTATAAAACCCTAACGGACTCACCGTTCATTTACGGTTACAAAACTGGGATATCCAAAGAAAGATACAGGCAACAGAAATGGGGTTTTAAGAAGAGTTAAAGGGTGCATAACACGAAATCAAAGAATTCGAGAATAATTTATCATATATAAATTGCAAGATGAAATGTAAAACACACATAGGAAAGAACATAGTAACGAATGAGAATAAAGAGTACCGGCCATAATTAAAAAATACAATACGCAAGGAAGAAGAGACGTAGGCATTCTAGAGAAACAGTTGACGATAGAATGAAGACGAAATTAGCGTAAGCCCTGAAGTGCAGAAGAAGGGAATTGTCCTACTGTAATGCTACAGCACAGAAGTTGCCAGCATATCAAGAGTTTGTGACATTATTAATTGAACATTTAGTAATTGATTGGTATAAGCTTGTGACAGCACTAATTGTACAGAGTATTGTGGTATGTAATATGAACATAATTGAAAAATAGTTAACAAGGTATTGGGTGTCATTATTGGGACGAATTGTAGCATTGGCAGGTCCAAGACTCAGGGAAACTCTAAGCGCATTGTCTTAGCAAGAGACGCCAGCAGTAAACAAGTCTTCGTACAGGGCAGACACTTTGACGGTGGTTAGGTACCAACAGTAGTATTGTGAACCAATTATGTATACAACTGTAACAAGTACGTGTAAAGTTTGTGGTTTATGTGCAATATAGACTTGTTTGTGATTGCCCGACTGTGTATACATAATTATTTCCACGACATGCAGCTTTCAGCACCACATCAGTTTCATAATTCCTAACTTCCTTTCCCAAGACCACCTGATGAGAGATACATGATCGACTGCCGAGAAAGGCAAAGCTAAACCACAACGTATGCCTAATATACTAATAATAAACAAGGTGCCATCGTTAGGTACCAACAAATTAAGTGAAATGTGTAAATCAAGCCACGAACCACCGCAAATTTGGAGAGAAAATCTGATTTCCTCAGCTTTTATTATTTCAGTTGATACGGCTGAGTTATATGTATTTGAATTACAGTATATATCACTCAATATTTCGCCCATAATTTCGAAAATTTACGGAGTACAGGATGCTTCATTTCTTGAAATTACAAACTAAATGTTCTGACATTTTAAAATGTATTGTTCCTCTATTTAAGTTAGACCATTGTCACTGAATATTAGTAAACATCCAAAAAATAAACCATTGTATTAAAGTCTCACAGACGTTCCACTATTGGTATGATATTATTGAGGCACACAGCTGCCAGAGATATGAATGTAATCAAGAATGAAATCAGCAGACCCTCCAATAAAGTGTTTTGACAATTTCTAGGAAATTGTTCCAGTATGCAAGAATGTATTTGTAGCATTACTCCCTCAAATTATATTGCACATAATGGTTTTATTTGAAGTGCGCTAGTTGCAGCAATAGAGTGTTTGGAACACGTTTCATAAATACTTGTCTCACTACATTTATGTTTAAAGCCATCAATTCATCCAGTCAAGTGTAGGTACTTGAAACTCCGCCCATGCGAGGCGTTGCGATTAGCGTGTCTGTTATTAGAGCATCAGCAAGACAATGAACTACTTAGCAACAGATAATTAGCTTAATATCCTAATAATGCTTGCCGGTTTATTCTATCTACATTAATTTATAGTGCACAAGCCACACGCGTGATTTCACAGGCTAGGCTTACACACAGACAGAGAGAGAATATGTTACAAGCAAAATTTTAGTAAGAATTCAATAATGTCGAAAGATATGCGAGGGATACAAAATATGCGAACATTTCAATTCATAAGAATACAACAAAATGTTCTTACATAATATATTTATTGATTTATAATCAATCATAAGCACTATTATCCAAGCTTTACCCGCGATATAACATTTAAAACTTGAAATTAAAACTATTTCAGAATATGCAATATATAATTTAATGTTCTATAGCTTGTTTAAAACGCCATATAATTTGAAATAGTCATCTAGTTATGTTTAATAAAATTATGAATCTAAATAATAAATTAGAAATTGTATTATATGAAGACTACACAGCCTATACATGGTTGCTGCAAAATTTGGAAAAGATTCAAATAATATGCAACGTGAGAGAAATGATTAAAGTTACCATTTTTTCAGGACAATATTTATGTAACTAGTATATGATCTAACTGATTGACTTTTATAAGTGCCACAACGAAAATATTATCACGTTTTACATGTTTTATTAATTTTAGCATTAAAATAAGTAATAATACATTTGTTAAATAAACAATTATAATGTATCCTAGATGACTGATGTATGACTAATAAGCAGATGTTTCATTTGTTGTAACACTTATAGAGGAAAATGGAAGGTAATGATAAAACTATTGAAAGTATGGATTGCATTCCGCTTATCATTTTGAACGAAGCGAAGAGTAATGAGGGTTTATTAATTCCAGAAATATCAAAAGATGTTTGCAAAAAAGAATGTGGAACGTTTTGTGGATGTAGAAACGAAAAGTGTGTTAGTTTGCGAGAGTGACGATTTTATATTTTCTTACAGGCACGTTAGAGAAAATTATGTTGGGGCGGTGATGACTTTACTGATATCTTATTGCCATGGTAATTACATCATAGGGTAATTTTGCACGATTATGCCGCCATAGTAAGCCGTTTTAATGCTAGGATTGTATAATACAGTTTTATGAGAGTTATTGTATACTACAGATTTCATCCTATGCAACAAAGGAATACTTGTCTAATAAAAAGCTACTTAATGTGAGCCCTATTATTAATGTATTTAAATATGAAGGCATAAATCCTTGGCTCTAATGACCTAACCTACGTTATCACGAAATGCATTCAGTTCCGGGGAAAGATTATACTATAATATAATCTATAATATAACTATAACTCACAATGTGTGTCGGAATATTCCGTGAATCCTAAGCGATGGGACTTGAATAAAGACAATTTTACAACACCGATGAGGAAGATTCCAATGAAGAGGTAAGGAATACGAGTAAGCGATAAGGATGTAAGCTTACAGTCCCTCAAACCAATTATAACTTCTGCCTTGTGAGCACCTGGATAAGGTTAGCCAACTCAGCAGAATGAGGTTGAAATCTTATCAAAAACGAAATGTTTTTCGACTGATTATAACTAGCATTTTCCACACATTTATTTTCAAAGGCAATGAAAGTAGTCTGAAATTTCCGAAAATGTAGTTGAAGATCCAAATTTTCCTGAACAGTTATTTTTAATCTTTAAATATTTTAATAACCTTACAAACGTAAAATAATAATTATAGTACGAACGCTCCTAATGCGGTGAGATATATGTATACATGTTGGTTATGTGGTATGTAATCTTCGTCCAGATATCACTTATCCACGAATGCAGCGGTGCAGGAAATAATTACAGGATAATCCGTTGCTAATTGGGTTTGAACCATGCTTTGACCAGCTCAGGTGAGAGATAATGCAATTCAGTGGATACTGTTCTATTTCAGACGTGGGTTACATTAATCAGATGATATTAGGGGGGGGGGGGGGGAGAGAGAGAGAGGAGGACAGTGCAGCCCTTTGTTCTGAGGAACCTAGAGTGACTAGGTAGAGGCACCGTTGTGCATATCTGGGCCACATCTTCAACAGTGATACTGTGAATTGCCTGATACTGTGTCAATGTTAGAATGTCTTCGCGTATTTATTTGCTTGTAGATAATTCTAGGCATAGAAAAAATTGCTTAAAAAGAAATGAAAGTTCCAAAATATATCTCATATTTTTAATGTCTTACATTAGCTGTTCGGAAGAGGTTAAGTTTAACATGAGACACGACCTTCTTTCTGCTACCAAACGGGCCCAAAAGGTGGGGTGCGCTAATGACGGTCCGAGTGCTGAAAAACCCTGTCACAGCCAACCTTCACAGCCTAGTCTTTCAATATCACTTGTACATGTAATATTGTCGTGACCAGTTGCACTTTTGTCTGTGAAATATGGAAAATAATCAGCTCCATTTAGCACTTGTTTTTCTGGCTTTCGTATTGTTACTAGCGGATGTTGAGAAACGAGGAAAACCTGGTAAGCTTCAATTGTAAAGGTTTTCGAGATTAGACAATTAAGAATAGCCAACTGCGCATGGAATATAGTGCTATCTCACTCTACTTTCTAGGTTTCAACTTAAAGAAAATGCACTATAGTTTCGAAAAAATCTGATGTGTTGCACTCACATGAATTTCTCTGCTCTTGCACAAATTATTCTTACAAACACTTATTCCTCAATCTGCTTCATGTTAAATGAGTTAACATTTGTTAAAATTATCTCACTGTAATTTTCTTATGGGTGCAATGAGGAATGCAAATGTTTTAAAGAGTGGTCTTTATAGGATAACTTTGAAATTCCGTTCTCTTTCTATGACCAAGAGATAAACATATGAATAACGACCTCATTTGAGAATGGTCTATAAGTAGGTATTGCAAAATTCTGCAAAATAAAAAGGAATATATCCGACATAGTTCACTTCACAAGAAAGACCATTTGATATAAATTGAGTTTTAACGAGGTCTGGATGTTTGTATGTAAGATAGTAAGATTTGGTCTATCTGCTACGGTTTACCAGCTATGAAAAAGTGGTCAAGAGTAAATAAGACTACGTGGGCTATAGCCAGAAAATTCAAAATATAAATTTCATTTGCTCATATCTTAAACATTTTAGTCAAAATCTTAAGAACCATTTTTGAGAAAAGCTAATGTTTGAAAACATTTCCGTGTAAACGATAGTTCAGGATGGAGAAATTTTCCCAAAAATCTTTGTGTCACATACTTAAAACATATTAAGCTTAAATACCAACTTTAATTTCTAACTGCCTTTTCTTTGTTGAGTTATGCTATTCACAGACAGACACACATATGAACCGTTTTCTCAAAATGCATTTTTTTTTTTTTTTTTTTTTTTTGATTCAGGACCCTCAAAACATATTTCCGGTGAAATCACGACATAGAATTTTGGGTCGAATGCAATACTTCCCTACTTATTTTACGTAGTAAAGAATGTAAAAGAGTATAATGTCATACGAAACAAAAGTCAAGACTGTTTAGTGTATTGCCAGCTATAAAGCTTACACTGAGAAAACAAAGTAAATGTTCGTTACTTTTATAATGTTAACAGTTAAAATAGCTTTTAAGCTATTTTTTGGGAAAAGTTTTCATGTTTTGTCTATTTTATCTTGTTTAATACAGTGAAATAAAGATCTACTTCAATTATATAATTGGAACATACTTATAGCTTTATTTCACTGCTATTATTTTCTTATTAATTCCATCGCATTTGGAGAAAGCACTTCAGCCAATTCTAAGAGATTAAATAAACTGGAGTGCTGTATACAAATTTCCAGGAAAACTATAAGCCCTGTTACATTGCTAACGGGAATATTAAGAGGATAGGGGAAAAACATGCGGTATGTGAAAACGCACTTAAAACCTGAAAGCTTTCTTTTTTTCCCATTTCTTATTGACTGTACGTCGCTCTATCTCTTTGTCGTATTGCGACGGATCTCTTTGGAGATCCCTCCTGGCTCGGTGACTGGTTTATTATTGGCGTCAAATCTCCTGAAATAATAATTTCAGGAGATTTGACGAGCCAGGAGGTATCTCCAAAGAGATCCGTCGCAATACGAATGACAATAGCCAATAGGAGCGCGCTACAACGTAGCTATATCGTGTGCTTGTGTGTGAAAGAGATAGACATAGTATCTTGCGCGCAGTGTAAGAATAGCTTTTTGCTGTGCATTTTACAGAGAGCTATTAAGTGGAACTGTGGATCAAAACTTAAGTAAAATTTGGTTAATTAGTTAAACAATAGACAACCAGACTCCTTTTTATTAGAAATAGAAATAGGTTGATTTATTCCACACGCTGCAGCAGTTAACTCTTGGCACTTTTTAAAATTAACTTTGTACCTGTTTTCGCCACTTGAGTTCCTTTTAAAACACTCATACACTTATAAAAAATTTGCCGTCGTTGACTACGTAAAACACTGTTAGTGTTAGAAGAGGAAAAAAATACAATCACTTTTACTTAAGGACATGTTATAAGCTACTGCAAATTCATAGAACTGCACATTACTTACCTGTTCTATCCCCTGGCCAGAGGAATTAGGGGTGTGTACCTCTGTTGACATACCTATCAAGACCAGCTTCAGTTCGAACAAAATACACATAAAAATAATTGCGTATAAATATCGAACGGCCGAAGCCAAAATTGCGCTCTTTTTTCGTACATACTTGCACGATCTTTCTATTTATAGCTAGCATAAGTTTTAAGCTGGTAATACACTATCGATGTCCGAGCGTTAATCTAGTAATTACTAAGCGAGACGAAGCTAGTTCTGACCGGGCAACGATGCACGCTTGTGATTCACTACAGCCGTGGAACCTTTGAAGATCATATGAAGGGGGTTTAACAGTCATACGCGTTATTTCCTTGCTTGGTAATGTATTAACAATCTTAGTGCCAGACAACTGTGTCTCCGCTTCCACACTTGACGGACAGATGGCGTTAAGTTGCCGTCCAGTGCATCAGCTTTTATTATCTGTCGAGAGATGTTAGTACATTCGCCATTATCATCTATTTTAATTTTTATTCTTGTTTAAGACTTAAGGTAGATCTTCGGGTCATGGTATCACAAATTCAATTCGGAATTTGCCTTGGCGGCTGAGGAAAATTGCGAAAAAGCCCAATCAGATTGGTCGGCTCACGGCATTTGAACCCGGGACTTTCGAATGTGGACTACACGTTACCGCCTGATCCGCTAAAAAGAAACTAAACTAAGTGTACTCACGTTTGACCTCCTTTAATACTGAACAGATAAACTTGCAGTACCTGGGCGACCGAGCTTCGCTCGGCCTTTTTCGCCTGTTTTTGTGAAATCTTGTTTTTTGTGGGAGAAGATACTTGTTTAGATAAACCTGAAAGGCAAAACGTTAACTAAAACTACTTGACGCAATTGTTAAGAGTAATGTCCGAGATACAAGAGATATAGAAATACATAAAAATATTTCATAAACACCATCATTTCAGCTTTAAAACGTGTACTGCTGAAAGCAGGCCTCCCCCATAGATATCCACCCAGTTTGAGGTTTTCGTCGAGCATTTGTTCCATTATGGGATTCAGTTCTTTGCTGCTACGATTGATTCCAGGACGTTAACACGTTGGCCAAGGTCCTTCATACTTCCGTCGAGTTCTTCCATGGCTTCCTTAACCCCGGCCAGTCGCTCGTTAGTATTCTCCGATAGAGCTGTCTTCATATTGGAATTCCCGTCTTCATCTTTTCCGCTTCGGAGTTTACATTTTCAATTTGCCTTCCAGTTTTGTTCCCGTATTTTCTATTCCGTAGTTTACATTTTTCCAATTTGGTTTTCATATTTGTTTCCTCTGCCGCATTCCGGAATTCATTTCATTTCCCATTATGTCCATCTTGGCTAACATTTGTTTCATCAACTGTTCCATATCGTGCTTTTCGTTGCACTCCTGACACCAATTGTGATTACTTGTTTAACTATTTCTTTATTCTTTATTAAAACACTGGAGCGACACTAAGCAAAACCAATGTTGAAGAATAACAAATACTACAGGAAGAAAAGCTGGTTGATAAAGCCATGTGAATGTACTACGCATTTATGTTTCAAACATATAGAAAATTGTATGAATTGTTCGTAATTGTTCGTCGAAGCGGGAGTAATGAAATAAATGTGATTGTGTTTTACTAAAGAAAAATGGGTAGAAAAACCGTGTGAATGTGTTACGTTGCACTTATATTTCAAGGGTATGGAAAAATGTATGGATTGTTTGCAGAAGAGGGAGCAGTATGTTAGGTAAAGGAAAACGGAGTAGAGAAAACCACGTGAACGTAATACATTGCGTGGTAAACTGGATTGTATAAAAATCTTCGCCATGAAAAAAATTACATGTCACTTTTCATGGCGATGGATCAACCTGTTCTGGAATTTAATCACTCTTCAATATAAGATATGCATAGGCGTTGGTATGTATGAAGCTGATAAACCATAGGGAATAACATGTGAATTGTTACATAAAACAAAAGTGAGTAGAGAAAGTGGTATGAATGTAATATATTGTATTTGTTTCAAACATATAGCAAATTGTATTAATTATATGTTGGAGGGTGAATAGCGAAAGAAGACTGATTGTGTCTCGTAAAGGAAGAATTAGTAGAGGAAATCGTGTGAACGTAAAATGCTGCATTTATATGTAAATCCTAGAATATTATATGAATTGTATGTTGAAGGGCAAACAGAGGATACATGAATGCGCTAACGTAAAAGAAAAGCGAGTAGAAAACCATTTGAAAGTAATATATTGTGTAGTAAAATTGTTACCATAAAAGTTCCATGAAAAAAATACATATACGTGCCGAATTTCGCGGTGATGGGTTAAGCGGTTTTCGAGATTAACAGTTAGATATATACAAACAATCAAGTTGTATAGCTGATATGAATTGTTTGTAGAAGAGTGAGTGGAGAAAGACATGTGAAGGTGTTATCTAAAAGTGAGTAGAGTAAACACTGTGAATGTAACATGCAGCATTTCTATATCAAACATTCACAAAATTGTATTACTTATTTCTAGAAGAGTAAATAGAGAAACAGTTATGAGTGTGTTACCCAAAAGCAAGTAGAGAAAACAGTATGAATGTAATAGGTGGCATTTCTATTTCAAACATGCACGAAATTGTATGACTTATTTGTAGAAGAGTGAGTAGAGAGAGATGTGAATGTGTTACCTAAGAGTGAGTAGAGAAAACAGTATGAATATAATAGCACTTCTGTTTCAAACATAGAGAACATGAACATAAGTGCTGAGGCTTAATACAGAACATGGTATGACTTATTTTAAAAGTGGGGATAAAAGTGTTTTTCGGTGCAAAATAACGCATTTTATGGATAATTGTTTACAGAAGAGTGAGTAGAGAAAGAGATATGAATGTGTTACCTAAAAGTGAAAGGAGAAAACAGCGTGAATGTAATAGCACTTCTGTTTCAAACATACAGAACATGGTATGACTTATTTTAAAAGTAGGGATAAGTGTTTTTTGGTGCAAAATCACGTTTTTATGGAAAATTGTTTATAGAAGACTGAATAGACAAAGAGATGTGAATGTGTTACCTAAAAGTGAGTAGAGAAACCGCTGTGAATGTAATATGCAACATCTCTATTTCAAATATACAGAAAATTGCATGACTTATTTGTAGAAGAGTGAGTAGAGAAAGAAATGTGAATGTATCATCTAATAGTGAGAGGAGAATGTAATAGCACTTCTGTGTCAAACATACAGAACATGAGTAGGCGTAGGCTTTCACGGCCGGTGTTTGAAATTCTACAAGAGTCTTCCGGGCTGATTTGCCGTGGTCTGCTGGAGTAACTTGGTCCAGACGTTTCGTCCACTACTGCGGTGGACATCATCAGTGGCGTGGTCGAAGTCTTCTTGGTGAAGGTACACTTGTGTCTGAGGCGTTGAAGAGTGAGTAGAGAGAGATGTGAATGTGTTACCTAAGAGTGAGTAGAGAAAACAGTATGACTGTCAACGCCTCAGACACAAGTGTACCTTCACCAAGAAGACTTCGACCACGCCACTGATGATGTCCACCGCAGTAGTGGACGAAACGTCTGGACCAAGTTACTCCAGCAGACCACGGCAAATCAGCCCGGAAGACTCTTGTAGAATACAGAACATGGTTTGACTCACTTTAAAAGTGGGGATAAAAGTGTTTTTCGGTGCAAAATCACGCTTTTTATGGAAAATTGTTTACAGAAGAGTGAGTAGAGAAAGGGATGTGAATGTGTTACCTAAAAATGAGAGGAGAAAACAGTGTGAATGTAATAGCACTTTGTTTCAAACATACAGAACAGTTTAAAAGTGGGGATAAAAGTGTTTTTTGGTGCAAAATCATTTTTTATGGAAAATTGTTTATAGAAGACTGAGTAGAGAAAGAAATGTGAATGTATTACCCAAAGGTGAGTAGAGAAACCGCTGTGAATGTAATATGCAACATCTCTATTTCAAACATACAGAAAATTGCATGACTTATTTGTAGAAGAGTGAGTAGAGAAAGAAATGTGAATGTATCACCTAATAGTGAGAGGAGAAAACAGTGTGAATGTAATAGCACTTCTGTGTCAAACATACAGAACATGACTTACTTTAAAAGTGGGGATAAAAGTCTTTTTCGGTGCAAAATCACGCTTTTTATGGAAAATTGTTTACAGAAGAGTGAGTAGAGAAAGAGATGTGAATGTGTTACCTAAAAGTGAAAGGAGAAAACAGCGTGAATGTAATAGCACTTCTGTTTCAAACATACAGAACATGGTATGACTTATTTTAAAAGTGGGGATAAGTGTTTTTTGGTGCAAAATCACGTTTTTATGGAAAATTCTTTATAGAAGACTGAATAGAGAAAGAGATGTGAATGTGTTACCTAAAAGTGAGTAGAGAAACCGCTGTGAATGTAATATGCAACATCTCTATTTCAAATATACAGAAAATTGCATGACTTATTTGTAGAAGAGTGAGTAGAGAAAGAAATGTGAATGTATCACCTAATAGTGAGAGGAGAATGTAATAGCACTTCTGTGTCATACATACAGAACATGGTTTGACTTACTTTAAAAGTGGGGATAAAAGTGTTTTTCGGTGCAAAATCACGCTTTTTATGGAAAATTGTTTACAGAAGAGTGAGTAGAGAAAGGGATGTGAATGTGTTACCTAAAAGTGAGAAGAGAAAACAGTGTGAATGTAATAGCACTTCTGTTTCAAACATACAGAACATTTTAAAAGTGGGGATAAAAGTGTTTTTTGGTGCAAAATCATTTTTTATGGAAAATTGTTTATAGAAGACTGAGTAGAGAAAGAGATGTGAATGTGTTACCCAAAAGTGAGTAGAGAAACCGCTGTGAATGTAATATGCAACATCTCTATTTCAAACATACAGAAAATTGCATGACTTATTTGTAGAAGAGTGAGTAGAGAAAGAAATGTGAATGTATCACCTTATCACCTAATAGTGAGAGGAGAAAACAGTGTGAATGTAATAGCACTTCTGTGTCATACATACAGAACATGGTTTTACTTACTTTAAAAGTGGGGATAAAAGTCTTTTTCGGTGCAAAATCACGCTTTTTATGGAAATTGTTTACAGAAGAGTGAGTAGAGAAAGAGATGTGAATGTGTTACCTAAAAGTGAGAGAAGAAAACAGTGTGAATGTAATAGCACTTCTGTTTCAAACATGTAGAACATGGTATGACTTATTTTAAAAGTGTGGATTAAATGTTTATGGTGCAAAATCATGTTTTTTATGGAAAATTGTTTACAGAAGACTGAGTAGAGAAAGAGATGTGAATGTGTTACCTAAAAGTGAGTAGAGAAATCGCTGTGAATGTAATATGCAACATCTCTATTTGAAACATACAGAAAATTGCATGACTTATATGTAGAAGAGTGAGTAGAGAAAGAAATGTGAATGTATCACCTAATAGTGAGAGGAGAAAACAGTGTGAATGTAATAGCACTTCTGTGTCAAACATACAGAACATGATTTTACTTACTTTAAAAGTGGGGATAAAAGTCTTTTTCTGTGCAAAATCACGCTTTTTATGGAAAATTGTTTACAGAAGAGTGAGTAGAGAAAGAGATGTGAATGTGTTACCTAAAAGTGAGTAGAGAAAATACTGTGAATGTAATAGCACTTCTGTTTCAAACATACAGAACATGGTATGACATTTTAAAAGTGGGGATAAAAGTGTTTTTTGGTGGAAAATCACGTTTTTTATGGAAAATTGTTTATAGACGACTGAGTAGAGAAAGAGATGTGAATGTGTTACCTAAAACTGAGTAGAGAAACCGCTGTGAATGAAATATGCAACATCTCTGTTTCAAACATACAGAAAATTGCATGACTTATTTGTAGAAGACTGAGTAGATAAATCGCTGTGAATGTAATATGCATGTATACAAAAATGTAACCAAATCTTTAGAGCCGTTTCTGAAATACCGGGAATATAATTGTAAGAGAATTGCACTGTAGAAGCGGGAATAAAAAATGTTATTTTTTTTATGTAAAATCGCGTTTTCTCGTGAATTACACCTATATAGATGAACTTAAAAAGCAAAACTATCAGAATACAAAATTTGATCGAAATCGTTAGAGCCGTTTCCAAGTTGCGCGGGATAAATAAATAAATAAATAAATAAATATATATATATACATATATATACATATATACATATACATATATATACAAGATATATACAAGAATAATTGCTCGTTTAAATATATAAGATTAGCGGCTAGGTGCTGTGCAAATAAACATACCGTACAGGAACACCTGTACGACCTGTTCTCGAATGCTGGAATGTACTCACGTTTGTGATGTCAATATAGATTAATTGTTAGATATTTAGCAGGCGGTTCACATGTGAATGTTTGCTTTTAAAATTGTGTTATAAAAAAGTTTTACGGAGTTATAGCAATCGCACTAGATCGTAGTTGGTGTGTTTTGGGATATCATGAAATGCAGAGTCTGATGCAGGTTCAATGTGCTTTTAGGTGAAGGTTTCAACATCCAGCTCCTACACACTGTCATACCGTCATCATGATTAATAACTTCACTTTTGCGTATCAGATCAAACATTTCTTCTCATTAGGGTGCATAGGCCCTTGTATCACTGTTATACCTCGGAGGGGGACAGCTCACACACTTAAACTTACATGGATCCATTGCGGCTCCCTCAGGAAGAAGGAAGAAACGAAGGAACCACGGGATACTACAGCTCGCAACCAGAAAACCAGATGCGTGAAAGACCCTAAAATGCCCAGGTTCGAATACCCCAACCACTGCGGCAGCTGCCTACACAAGGCCATGAACGACCCGTCAACCAAGCAGCCCTCTAGCACCCACAGGAAATAATCTTTCGTTTAAGCAAGCGTCCACGCTATCTGTCGACACCAACGTCACGAAACCTAGAAGCACATCCTAAAAGATAAAAATCTGATGTGTTGCACTCACATGACCTTCTCTACTCTTATACTAACCATTTTTAAAAACTCTTATTCTGCTATCTTCTTCGTATTAGTTGAGGTAAACAGAAATTATCGTATTACTCGTTTTCTTGCGTGTGCAACGGTAATATGGGAATACAGTACGCTTTGAGTGGCAGTCAAATCTTTTAAAGCTTTCAAATTTTGTTCTCTTTGCACACCTAACATAAAAAATGAATAGCGATGTTGCATTTGACAGACGTAGGTACCTAATAAGTTCTCCAAAACTTATACAAATAACAAGGAATATCTCCGAAATGGTTCACTCTAAAAAACATTTATGTGGACATAAATTGAATGTTGTAACAAGACCTATATTTTTGTATAGTAAAATATTGTCAATCTCTTACGGTTTAGCAGTTATGCAAAGGTCACCCAGAGTAAATACCACTACAGGGGTTCAAGCCAGAAAATTCATTTCATTTGTCTTAAAAATATCTTAAAATATGACCTTTTAATCAAAAATCGTTCGAGTCGTTTTCAAGAAAATCAAAATGTTTGAAAAATTCTTCATGTAAAGGTAGTTTAGGGTCGAGGAATTTTCTTCAAAATCTTCGTGTCGCATCCTTGAAAGACATTAAACTTAAATACCAACTTTGGTTTTTAGCCGAGTTTTCGTTTTTGAGTTATACTATCCACAGACTGACAGACACACAAATACGGGCTTTTTTCTAAGAATGCTTTTTGGATTTACGGGAGCCTCAAAGCATATATTTCCGGTGAAATCTCGACATCGAATTGTTGAGTGGAATGCAGTATCTACATCTACTTAGTAGTAGAGAGAGCAAAAAGGGACGGAAGGAAAGAGAAACGATGGACAGACCATAGTGTTAGCTGAAAACCGCCGAATGTCAGAGAAAACCATGAAACCCAAGGTTAGAGTGGGCGGTTGACGGGAATCCAACTCAGGACCTCCTGCATGCGAACTTCACGTGTTACTGCGGATCCGTTTCGCTCGGTAAACTGACTTTACTTTGTGCTTAATCAAGCAATTTGTCTCCATTTCTACGTAAAAAAAGCAACACATTAGTTGGAAAAAATGATTTACTACAATTTAAATATTTGATCACAAAGTGTGGCTTTTCAAGGAAAAAAATCAGATAAGATCTACTACTTGGGATTTGATATCACATTTTATGATGGTGGAGATATAAAACAATTATATACATTTCAGAATATGTGGAAGGCTTAAACGAACTCTGAAAAATAAAGTTCGAAATGAAATTATGTTGAAGTTCTATAAAGCCATACCAACATTGACATATACTTCCGAAAATTTGGCAATGAACAGAAGGGATAAAATAATGGTGGAAACAGAAACGAAAGTTTGGATCACACGAGGAACGGCACAATCATAGGACAACTAATAATATATAACATATATTGGCTGCTCCCCAAAAAACCGACAACGCTTGGTATGTTGTGAGGGATGGCAAACTGATCGAGTTTCAATAGGAATCCCTGTCCGGGAATGCACGTTTGGACGCTGGAGAGCGTTGAAGTTTGAGAACGAACGATTGTGACAGTGTGTTAACATTACTTTTAGTATCTTAACACGGAAGGTATGTAACCCTTTAGCTATCTGTGTAGTGGGATGAACGACCTGAGCCTAATAACATTCTTACAGATGCGCTAAATTTCTCCCTAGAGTCCTTAGTGCGCACCCTACTGCGTTACTTACGCAGTTTCCAGTACAGTAATGTTTTTAACAACATTGTAACACAAACCTGTACACAGCTGCTAAAATGGCCGACTTGAGCTCCACCACACTTTGATGTAAATGTGCAGAATCACCTTAACGTCACACATCCAAATCGACGTATGGGTAGAGGTGGACCAGTTCTATGGCCAGCACTGTCGCCAGATCTGACACCTGCGGACTGTTTTCTGTGGAGTTGTATGAAGAGTGTGGTGTATGCCACTCCTGTAACGTCAGCGGAGGACCTTATGGCTCGAGTCCACGGAGCGATTGAGAATCTCCAATGTGCTCGAGGCGCATCATCGCCGATATAGGCTCTGCAATGACGTAGGAGGTACACAGTTTGAAGCCCGTTTGTAATGTAGACAGCTCGAAGTTGGGTTTATTGACGAAATGTGAACGCCCACCTATCTTACACTTCGATGCGCTGCAGTGCCCAAACCGTACATTTCCAGACAGGGGTTCCTATTTGAAAACCAATCAGTTTGCCATCCCACACAACATACTAAGCGTTGTCGGAGATTTTTATGGGCCACCTTGTATACCTATATGGGTTCCTATTTGAAAACTGATCTGTGTGTGTGTTAAATTGTCACAAGCGTACTTCGACGCTCTCCAGCGTCCAAACGTACATTCTGGACAGGAGTTTCTATTTGAAAAAAGATCAGTTTGCCATCTCGCACAACATGCTAAGCGTTGTCGGTGTTTTTTTTTTTTTTTTTTTTTGACAACCCCCCCCCCCCACACACACACACACACAATTGAGCAGATCACATAACACGAAAGCCAAATAATAGAATAACTAAAATAGTTGCAGGATATAAACCTGAAGAACCGTAGTTTTGGAAGACGCTGGAAAGATGATCTTCTCTGAATGAAACAGAGCCTGGCCTATCTTGGTGTTGTTCATGCTGATGATGGTTCTACGTACAAATTGTTAATTTGTATTGGAATTGAGCAATCAAACAAGAGTAACAAAATGAAATTGCTTAACATAGACATTTATCTGCAATAAATTATTATTAGCAAATTCTCTGAATAGTGCCTAAAACATTAGTTAAAACATTCTGCGAATACTGAAGAAAACACTTGTATTTCATATAGTTGAACACCGGTGTTCACACCTGGCATCACTAATCTACAGCACGACGGTAGTACTTTGGTCTGTTTTCAATTTAAAGGTTACTTATCAGAGAAAGCGTGTTGTCGAGTTCAATTCAACACATTTTCCAGGCCTCTAAGCAAAGCGGTCCCTTTTTGGCTATTTATTTGTGCGGGCATTCCTTTCGAATAAAGCCTGTTTCCACACTTTGTCACTTACACCGAAACTGTTGATGGTATACTTTTACGTGTGGAATCCGCAGCTACGGCTTTTCCACCTAATTTGTCTCGTAAAATTGTACATGAGCGTGAAAAGCTCGCCCCCACCAGTTCACACACCAACAGATGCATTATTCAGGTGTGCCTGGGAATAAGGGGATGAAATCAATCTCTCTTTAACAGCGATTGCTGAAGCGTGGACGAACTGGCTGGGACTTCTGGGTTTTCCCAAAGTAGACAAGTTCATCTGCTCTTCAAGCGTAGGCACATACAAAAATCTCAATGCGAAACTTGTAAACTTTCCAGAAAAGACTGACTATGCCAAGTGGTGAAATAAAATACCTATAACCTTGCTTTGTGTAATTGCATCACACCGGAGTTTAAACTAGAAAATAAATCAATATAATCGTACATTCAAAATTTGCATTGGTGCAAAATATCTATGATAAGTTAATGAAAAATTCGGCTAGTACATAAATTTACAAATTTTACCATTAATGTAAATTTTAAAAGTAAAACGTGTATATTGAACTGAAGCCAAAAATAATTCTCTAAATGAAATTTTATTATTTTTTTTAAAATGACTTTTAAGAATGATTTTATAATCTTAACTGTTTGTATTAAAACACTGTTTTAAGCTGTTAAGTTCTCGCTTCTACAAATCATTGTAATCAAAGCTTATTTTTCTGTCTACTTCATGTTAATAGACAGAAACAAAAACATAAATATAAATTATAGATTTTATTGTAGGTATACCGAGACACAGAGGAAACGGAATCAATATTCAAATGTTTAAAAGCGGACGCTATATACTGGCATAGAAACAACATACTTTTTCAATGACATCGCGAGAAACAACGGAATATCTCAATAGCGTAACCCCGTGCCCATCCGGGCCAAGGCTTACCGTCCGACCGCTGCGTCCCCTACCTCTACCCACAACAGGCGTCATAAGTAGAGTGCAGTAATGGAGTGGGATGTGGTTAACGCCGCGGTCCCTTCCGACCGGTTATACGGTCTTCTCGATCAGGGGCCGCTGCTTTTCAATCAAGTCGCTCCTCAATTGGCCCCTCAGGACCTAACAAGACTGGGTGCACCCCGGACCAGGTCTCCCAGCGGGAGAAAATCCCCTGGATCCGCCACTTGGTAGCAGCAGTACTACCACCGCACCTTGGGGATGATCGAATATCGTAGTACTTTTAAAAAAAAATGACAGATATGTTGGAAAATTAAAAACAATAATATTGGCTATCTCTGCAAAGACTGATGTCATAAGAACATTAATCGAAGTTTATTATATGTTTTAAAAGTATTTACAGTTTGGTGTCCTTATTTATCTTTATACCCGTTATACAAAGGAAGAAGAAAAGTTTGAGGCTGTTTTCAAACAATTTAAGATGCATAAAATTAGTCATTCAAATACCTTAAATATGGTGTAATTATATGGTATTTTATAAAAACACTCTCAGGCTTTTTTGAGAAAATAAAACTATCAGGATCTTATATCTAAAGTGTTATTTGAGGTGGAGCATTTTCTTGAAATTCTTCGTGCTACATTTTTAGAAGACCTCAAATGTTTTATTTATACAAAATTTTATTTTAGAGTTGTACTATTCTCAGGCACACATATAGTCTTGAAGTAGAATGATATATCTAAGAAAGGCAGTGAATAATCGAAAGTCTAGTAAAGTAAATAGCATCAGTAGCACACATTTCTAGGCATTTCTGGAAAGCAAAAAAGAAAAGAACTGACATAATCGAGCAGCTGGTGTTTCAATCACATATACCTATAGTTGACAGCTTGACAGACATAACCAGATCTGTGCAAGAAATGGAAGGCGAGGCAAGTGAGCCAATGGAAATAGTGATTATGCGCGTCAACTAGCTGCTGGAGTGCTGCATAAGTGAGCCAGCGTTATTTTTAGTTCAAGCAACACCAGCCTAGAAAAGGGGGGGGGGGGGAGGGGAGAAGAGCATCAAACTGGTAATACATACTATTCTATTTATTATCATTATGTAACTATTATAGTTGTGTCGTTTACATCTGGCATTCCACTTTTTTCAAATTTGTAAACTTGTAAACGCTCCTTCAAATTGTATCAGTGATTCTTTTATGTTAAATCATGTTGAAGCCAGTCACATCTCACTCACTTTAGCAGTGTTTAACTTCAGATTATTCATAAATCAAACATGAAAAGTTAAACGTTTACATTTAGACGAATGTGCCTTTTATTGTATATATGCTAATTTTCCCTCCAGTGTGATAATTTTTTAAAAGTTCCAGTAGTAGACAAACAATTCTACAGCTGAAACTATGGTTTTCTTGTTACGGTGAAATCTTTATCAGTGTACATATGATCAGTGCATGTAATGAAGGTTTGTATTTTTACGTAAAGTCAACTTGGGGCAGTTAAACCAAATATTTGAGCAATGGTTTCAGCATCATCCAGAGACGATCCCATTTACGTGGGCTGTTCCCTGGATGCGCTTACCTTATCTAACAAGCTCTATTATCTAATCCTCACTACATTAACCATACAACAATCCCTCTCTCAAATTGTCCGCTTTCTTCTTCCCAATTACACCCTCTTTCCTTTCCTTGCAAGCATTTGAGGGGTAATTTGCGTAGGGTTGCCGCTGTGAATTAGCAGGGCATTAGTGCAATTTTAATCCTCTTGGCTGGTTGGTTGTGTACAGGGGTGGAGAGGGACTTCCACCCGCTTCTGGGAACTGCAAACAAAACCACCTTCCTACTGACGCTCACTTAACTTGAAATCTCGCTTTCCTTTTTTTTCTCTTTTTTTTTTATTTGCCCAAAGTGGGCAGATAAAAATTAATTTCCTTCAACCACATGGATGTACAATGACTAGCAACAATTTCTGATAGCCTAATTGTGTAAAATCTTATGCAATTATTTAAGAATAACTTAGTCACACATAGGAAGAAATATGGTTTACTTACCTATAGCTTGGCCTATCTTCGTGTTGTTATTGTTTATGGTGATGATGATGAATATTCATCCAATGTGGTAAATTGACGAAAATGAGAGGATTTATTAATGCTGCTTTCGGTTTATGCAAATCCATAATACAGTTTTCGCAATGTATGCATTGGATACCACGTGGTAAAACGTTTACACGTCTGGTATTATAGAAAATATATTCTACTTATTAAAATACTATATGGAGCACATGCTTGTTGACTGAAGAACATTTTAGTACGTTAGCTTTCAATTTATGTAAATATTTAATACGACCACTGCTTTTGCAATGCACAGATGGGATGTCACGAGGTAAAATATTTTTGCGTCTGTTATTATAGCAATATATTCTAATTAGTATTAAGGTACGTGGCCCCTAATTGTTATTTGAGCAATATTTTATCAAGCAATGTCGCAATGCTAAATTGTTATGCTCAATTTTCTAGGAACGTTCACATACATATTTTTGTTATGGAGTGAAAATGAGAGTTACGTGTCCTAAGCGGTTACCGCTTTTTCTGATACTTTCATATTTTTTTCCAAATTTTATAGAATTTACTTTTTTTTTTTATTTTCTGTTCAGACGTTAATCATTTCTAAATTACCTATGTATTTTAAAACATGTAAACTACTTAATAATAAATACATAAGCACAATTTCAACACGGTTTCTTGTGAATTAATTTTCCCCATAGTTCTCGGTTGTAATATTTCAGAACATTTTCAGCCCTTAAAATGCCCCCCTATGGTGCCATTTTAAAGTTACACGAGTGAAACCTTGGAAGTAATTTCTAAAACATACGCTAACTTAAACTTATTGGGTAGTTATTAATATAAGGCAAATACCTATATTACGCTACCAAGCCAATCCATATTTAATGTCTTTTTCATTTTTTCCTTTTTTTTTTTTTTTTCAAAAACTAAAACTTATAGTTGCAAGAGGTTTTAAACCCTTAAATTTAGAAGTATATCTCTTTACAACTATATAAGGAATATAAATGTTTTACGAGTAAAATTAAGAAATCTGCAGCATAAGGAATATTTTTGTAAATAACTTTAATTCGTGTTTTAATGACATTAACCCAGGAACGCGGGATACATATTCACCAAAGCTTGCAACCAAACTTGTTTAAACACACACAAAAGGTGGTACAAAATTTAAAACCCTCAATAAAATGCTTCGGCTTTTGCAAAGTTCGCCCATCGGTTCCCTTAACAATA